>JARBWK010003408.1:0-12446 GCA_030556195.1 Anolis apletophallus | reverse complement strand
CTTCATGTTGTACTGACCCCCAACCATATTTTCGTTGCTACTTCATACAGGCCCAGATTAACTGCTTTTGGCACCCTAGGCCACACTTTGGAAACCCTGTCCTTGCCCTCGCTGCCAGGCCTGACGTCACCCGGCCCCGCAGGTTGGTTGCGGGAGAGGTGCGCCATTAGCCGCAGACACTGAAAAGGGGCGGGTGCTGCGCAAGACGGCGGGATGAAGGTGGCCGACAACGTCGCCTAGGCAACCGCGGCAACCTCCCCACCCCCACCCCCTGCGGTGGCCCCCGCCCCCTCTCGGATGTGGTGGAAGGGGGAAGGAATGAAAGAGAGGGGAGGGAGGGAGGGAGGGAAGGAAGGAGGTGCCGCAGCCTAAGGAAAGAAGAAGAGAAAGGGGTTTGGGTTTTTTTGGTCGGTGATTTGGCGCCCTCCTAGGCCTGCACTCATAGGCCTTGTTGGCCTCATGGGTAATCCGGGCCTGACTTCATAAATAATTTTGCTACTCTTACGAATCCTAATGCAAATTTCTAACATGCAGGATGTATTTACATTGTTACAAATTGAACATAATTAAAGCATAGTGCTTAATCACAAAAACAATATGCTTGCGGGAGTATGGACAACGAATGATGGGATTTGCAGTACCTTCGACCGATTCAGCTCTGACTTCCACAGACCACTGAGATCCCCCACGAATTACAGAACTGGACCAAACTTGGGCACAGAACTCCCATGACCAACACAAAATACTGGTGAGGCTTGGGGAAAATATACATTAGCATTTGGGAGTTGCTGGGGTATATAGTTCCCTGCCATCAAAAAGCATTCTGAACTCATGCAACCATGGAATTGACTCAGACTTGGCACACAAACTCCCATAACCAACACAAAATACTGGAGGGCTTTGGAAGGAATTCACAGTGATACCTAACCCAGGTATGGGCAAACTTGGGCCCTTCCTCCAGGTTCACCCCGAGGAACCCACTGTTTTGACTGCCGTTTGGTCTCCGGTGTGTTGTGGTGGATCCACGTTTTGTCCACGGTTACGAAATGGCGCAAAAACCCGTCCATATTGCGGTTGAACAACGGCAAACACTCCTGCGAAATTGTCACACGATTGCGTTTGTGGTCGATTGTGAGCAAACGCAGCACCCATCTTGCGGAAAGCTTTCTCATACCCAGTGATCATTTAAAATTGAAACCACTGAGCCACGTGAGATGCCTATGACTTCCACAATCTCTCCCACTTTCCATCTCCGATCGGCCAACACCATATCGTGGATTTTTTCAATTGTTTCGGGTGTAGAGACTTCAACTGGGCGTCCAGAACGTTCGGCGTCTTCCGTGCTTGTACGGCCACAACGAAATTCAGTAAACCACTTTTTTACCATTGAAGTTGATGGTGCAGAGTCCCTATAATATATTTTACATCGTATTTATCAAGCTTAGCCTTGGTTTGAGGGATGGTATTTTTCCGCAAAAATTAATGCTTAATGAGCACACAAAATTCACTTTTTTCCATTTTCTCCTCAAATCAGACGGTAGTCTGCTATCAATGGCTGTCGAACACAAACTGAATGACGCAGCTTGTTCAAAGTTTGACAGGAGTCAACTGACAGGGGCCCATTGACAGGAGCAGTGCCGCCCTTTCAGTTCAGAGGCGGGAAATTCAAAAAGTCACGGACTTATTGACCCGCCCTCGTATTATCCATCTGAAAGCATTGGGGAAAACACGTCCTGCTGCTCCATCGTGTTTTGCTTTCCCAAGATTAGAACTCATCTCAGAGCGATCTCGGCCGATTAGCTTGGGCCTCTCGGAAGTTTTCGCCAAACCCAAAACAACAAGGGCTTCTTGGAAACGTTAAACCCGGCTTCCACGGAAATGCTCTCCCTGCCACGATTGATAAAAACGAGGCAGAGAGGGGTTGTGCAAAGTTTCCCCTTTCCTAGAAAAGGCTTGTTTTGTCAAAGCACTCCCTTAGAAAAAGCCCTAACGTCCGAACACATCTGTCTCATCCGGGTTTGCTGTGATAATATTTCTGTTGCTTCCCTTCCCTTTCCACGCTCTATCGCTTCAGAGAAAAGTATGACGCTGCATCTCGGGCAGGACGGAGGCTCCCCTGCCAAATGGAAGCAGAGCATTTTGAGAATTTTAGTAAACAAATACTAAATTCACGACGGCCGCTCTGGGGACAGAGAGAAGAAGGGAGCAGAGAAGACAGTTCCATCTAAGAGGTTCTGATCCTCTGACCTTAGAGATCTCGGGGGGTGCATGGGAACAGACGATCCCTAACTAACTAACTAACTAATTTTATTATTTACTAGCTTGGGGACCCAGCCCTGCCCGGGTCATTTGAGAAGTGCAGCAGGTTGTAGAGTGGGTCATGGGGGCTCTGTGTGCCAAGTTTAGTCTTGATCCATCATTATTGGGAGTTGCAGTGGTATCATGAAATTATTTATTTATTTATTTATTTATTGTTCGTTCTTATATTCCGCTCCTCCCAGCAGGCTCGGGGCGGATCACAGTAAAATACATGGGCGGCGCGTCGTTACATAGCGACATACGGCCCTACAATTTATACACACAACATAAAACCACAATTAAAATAGATTGCATCGACCAATATGGGCACGAGGACATAGCAAAGTTCTTCGACCGGTGTGCCTAATTAAAGGCCGAGCCAAAGAGGGCCGTCTTGCACGCCCCCGGAACGGGCCAGTTCGGAGATGGCCCAACATTGTCCGGGAGGGCGTTCCAGAGCACCGGTGCCGCCACAGAAAAGGACCTTTGTCTGGTCGTCGATAGGTGGCAGGAGCGGACTGATGGAATTAGTAACAGATTCTGTTCATCTGATCGCAGTGATCTCGGGGCCACATACGGGGTAAGGCGGTCCTTCAGGTACGCAGGCCCTAGGCCGTGCAAGGCCTTAAAGGTCAAAACCAACACCTTGAAGGCAATTCGGTACTCAATGGGGAGCCAGTGCAGTTGCCGGAGTATCGGTGTAATATGTTCTCTCACTGGCACTCCTGCCAGTAAGCGAGCGGCGGCATTCTGCACCAGCTTGAGTTTCCGGATTGTCGACAAGGGAAGGCCAACGTAGAGGCGTTACAGTAGTCTAACCTCGAGATGACCGTCGCTTGGATTACCGTGGCCAGGTCGTCCCTGGACAGGTAGGGGGCCAGTCGCCTAGCCTGACGGAGGTGATAGAAAGACGTCCTGCTGACCACGGAGACCTGGGCCTCCATGGTCAGCGAGGAGTCCAACACAACCCCTAAGCTCTTAACCGACGGCGATGGATTAAGCCATTCGCCGTCCAGGGTAGGCAACCGGCACCCACCCAGCCCAGGCCGACCAGGCCACAGGATCTCCATCTTCGATGGGTTCACCTTCAGCCGGCTGGCACGCAGCCAGCCAGTCACGGCTTCAAGGCATAGATGGAAACAATCGGGTACGGAGTCCGGCCTGCCGTCCATTCTCAGCAGGAGCTGGGTGTCATCTGCATACTGATGACACTCCAGACCAAAGTCGCGGGCCAACTGGGCCAGGGGGTGCATATAAACGTTGAATAACAAGGGGGAGAGGATGGCCCCCTGGGGGACCCCACACTTAAGTGGGAGTCTCCCGGAGACCTCCCCGCCCCCCTCCACGCGTAGTGGAAGTCCCATCATCTCTGTGTGTCCCGTCCCCCCCAAAGTGTAGTAGGATGTAGATTGGGTCATGGGGGCTCTGTGTGCTAAGTTTGGTCTGTATTGGTGAATGGATGAGGGATGCATTGTTTTTCGGAAATGAGTGAAGGTACTTCAAGTCCCATCATCCATGGTCCGTCTCACAGTAAACTGCACCAGGCTGTAGAGTGGGTCATGAGGGCTCTGTGTGCCAGATTTGGTGTTGATCAGTCATTGGATTAGGTTTGTAGCAGGATTGGGAAGTGAGGGAAGGTACTGCAAGTCCCATCATCCATGTTCTGTCCCCTCCAAACTTCAGTAGGCTGTAGAGTGGGTCACTGGGGCACTGTGTGCCAAGTGTGGACTTTCTCGGTGTTTGTTGGGGCCCACAGTGGTCTGTGGGAACAGAGGGGTGTAAAAGTACTACAAATTCCATCATCCATTGTCAGTCCTCCCCCTAACCTCACCAGGACGTGAAGGCAGTCATGGGGGTTATGTATGGCAAGTTTGGTCTCGATCAGTGATTGGATGATGGTTGCAGCGGACTTGGGAAGTGAGTAGAGGCACTTCAAGTCCCATCATCCATGGCCCACCCTCCTCCGAACTGCACCAGGACGTAGAGTGGGTCATGGGGGCTGTGTGTGCTGAGTGTGGTCTGTATTGGTCCTTTTTGGTGGCCTCAGTGGTCTGTGGGAACCAAAGTCTTGGAAAGTACTACAAATCCCATAATACGTGGGTCATGTCATAGGGTTATGTGTACCAAGTTTGGTGCAGGTCCATCACCCGCGCTGGTCGCTGTGGCCTGTGAAAGTGGCTGCCACATATCCGCCCTGGCCTGTGAAAGTGGCTGCCACATATCCGCCCTGGCCTGTGAAAGTGGCTGCCACATATCCGCCCTGGCCTGTGAAAGTATACCGGTGTAAAACAGAAAGGAGTAAAAAAATGGAAAAGGCCTGCATGGAATTAGCAGTAAGGTCCAATGAGGCTGGGTGAGGGGGCTTTGGGCCAGAATTATTTATATAAGCATTAAAAGGCATTAGGGAAAAGTTTTTATTGTTTTCTCTTGTGTCTTTTGAGTGAAGTAGGGCCTTACCTTGTAGAGTGACAGTGCCTGTTCTAAAGATCCTGTCAGAAGCTGCCTTTCTCTGACACTGTGTTGAAGAGGGAAGATGGATGCCTCTTTTGGGCCTATCTGGGAGAAGGGGATTTGTAGGGGCTACAATGTTTTCTGGGAAGTGAATTGGGATGCAAATCCCAGGGATTCTGGGTTGCTGGCTTTTTTCCCCTCAGTGGGAAGAAATCCTGTTGTTTGAATGTAGAGGCCTGGATTCTGGGTTGCTGGCTTTTTTTTTCCCTCAGTGGGAAGACATCCTGTTGTTTGAAAGTAGAGGCCTGGATTCCGGGATGCTGGCTGTTTTCCCCTCAGTGGGAAGAAATCCTGTTGTTTGAATGTAGAGGCCTGGATTCTGGGTTGCTGGCTTTTCCCCCAGTGGGAAGAAATCCTGTTGTTTGAATGTAGAGGCCTGGATTCTGGGTTGCTGGCTTTTTCCCCTCAGTGGGAAGAAATCCTGTTGTTTGAATGTAGAGGCCTGGATTCTGGGTTGCTGGCTGTTTTCCCCTCAGTGGGAAGAAATCCTGTTGTTTGAATGTAGAGGCCTGGATTCTGGGTTGCTGGCTTTTTCCCCTCAGTGGGAAGAAATCCTGTTGTTTGAATGTAGAGGCCTGGATTCTGGGTTGCTGGCTGTTTTCCCCTCAGTGGGAAGAAATCCTGTTGTTTGAATGTAGAGGCCTGGATTCTGGGTTGCTGGCTGTTTTCCCCTCAGTGGGAAGAAATCCTGTTGTTTGAATGTAGAGGCCTGGATTCTGGGTTGCTGGCTTTTTTCCCCTCAGTGGGAAGAAATCCTGTTGTTTCAATGTAGAGGCCTGGATTCCGGGATGCTGGCTTTTTTCCCCTCAGTGGGAAGAAATCTTGTTGTTTGAATGTAGAGGCCTGGATTCCGGGATGCTGGCTGTTTTCCCCTCAGTGGGAAGAAATCTTGTTGTTTGAATGTAGAGGCCTGGATTCTGGGTTGCTGGCTTTTTTCCCCTCAGTGGGAAGAAATCCTGTTGTTTGAATGTAGAGGCCTGGATTCTGGGTTGCTGGCTTTTTTCCCTCAGTGGGAAGAAATCCTGTTGTTTGAATGTAGAGGCCTGGATTCTGGGTTGCTGGCTGTTTTCCCCTCAGTGGGAAGAAATCCTGTTGTTTGAATGTAGAGGCCTGGATTCTGGGTTGCTGGCTTTTTCCCTCAGTGGGAAGAAATCTTGTTGTTTGAATGTAGAGGCCTGGATTCTGGGTTGCTGGGTTGCTGGGCCTGGATTTTGCTGGCCCCTCAGTGGGAAGAAATCCTGTTGTTTGAATGTAGAGGCCTGGATTCTGGGTTGCTGGCTGTTTTCCCCTGGATTCTCAGTGGGAAGAAATCCTGTTGTTTGAATGTAGAGGCCTGGATTCTGGGTTGCTGGCTTTTTTCCCTCAGTGGGAAGAAATCCTGTTGTTTGAATGTAGAGGCCTGGATTCTGGGTTGCTGGCTGTTTTCCCTCAGTGGGAAGAAATCCTGTTGTTTGAATGTAGAGGCCTGGATTCTGGGTTGCTGGCTTTTTCCCCTCAGTGGGAAGAAATCCTGTTGTTTGAATGTAGAGGCCTGGATTCTGGGATGCTGGCTTTTTTCCCCTCAGTGGGAAGAAATCCTGTTGTTTGAATGTAGAGGCCTGGATTCCGGGATGCTGGCTGTTTTCCCCTCAGTGGGAAGAAATCCTGTTGTTTGAATGTAGAGGCCTGGATTCCGGGTTGCTGGCTTTTTTCCCCTCAGTGGGAAGAAATCCTGTTGTTTGAATGTAGAGGCCTGGATTCTGGGTTGCTGGCTTTTTCCCCTCAGTGGGAAGAAATCCTGTTGTTTGAATGTAGAGGCCTGGATTCTGGGTTGCTGGCTGTTTTCCCCTCAGTGGGAAGAAATCCTGTTGTTTGAATGTAGAGGCCTGGATTCTGGGTTGCTGGCTGTTTTCCCCTCAGTGGGAAGAAATCCTGTTGTTTGAATGTAGAGGCCTGATTCTGGGGTCGTGGCTGTTTTCCCCTCAGTGGGAAGAAATCCTGTTGTTTGAATGTAGAGGCCTGGATTCTGGGTTGCTGGCTGTTTTCCCCTCAGTGGGAAGAAATCCTGTTGTTTGAATGTAGAGGCCTGATTCTGGGTTGCTGGCTGTTTTCCCCTCAGTGGGAAGAAATCCTGTTGTTTGAATGTAGAGGCCTGGATTCTGGGTTGCTGGCTGTTTCCCCTCAGTGGGAAGAAATCCTGTTGTTTGAATGTAGAGGCCTGGATTCTGGGTTGCTGGCTGTTTTCCCCTCAGTGGGAAGAAATCCTGTTGTTTGAATGTAGAGGCCTGGATTCTGGGTTGCTGGCTGTTTTCCCTCAGTGGGAAGAAATCCTGTTGTTTGAATGTAGAGGCCTGGATTCTGGGTTGCTGGCTGTTTTCCCCTCAGTGGGAAGAAATCCTGTTGTTTGAATGTAGAGGCCTGGATTCTGGGTGGCTGGCTGTTTTCCCCTCAGTGGGAAGAAATCCTGTTGTTTGAATGTAGAGGCCTGGATTCTGGGTTGCTGGCTGTTTTCCCCTCAGTGGGAAGAAATCCTGTTGTTTGAATGTAGAGGCCTGGATTCTGGGTTGCTGGCTGTTTTCCCCTCAGTGGGAAGAAATCCTGTTGTTTGAATGTAGAGGCCTGGATTCTGGGTTGCTGGCTGTTTTCCCCTCAGTGGGAAGAAATCCTGTTGTTTGAATGTAGAGGCCTGGATTCTGGGATGCTGGCTAATCAGTGGCTAGCAATGCCCTCTGTCTGGTGCCTTAGAATTTTGGAGTGGCGAGGCTGTCCAATCAAAGGACTTAATGCAAATAGCTGCCACATATCCGCCCTTCCGCCCTCCGCATACACACATACACACATACACACACACATACACACATACAAACATTCCATTTTATAAAGGTATACAGATACAGATGACAGTGTTTCCCAACCAGTGTGCCGTGGCACACTAGTGTGCCGTGAGCGATCATCAGGTGTGCCGTGGGAAATTGGAACCTCCAATACCCTTTCTTCCCCCTCCTGCCGAACACTTTTTCTTCTCCACTCGGGTGTAGGTGAACTAAAACTTCCAAACTCAAGGTCCATTCCCAAGCAAACCCTTTCAGTACTTTCTGCTGGTAATGAGAGTTCAATATGCCAGGTTTGGTTCAATTCCATTGTTGCAATAGTTCAGGATGCTCTTTGATTGTGCATTAACTATAAATCCCAGAAACTGTAACTCCCAAATGCCAAGGTCTCATTTTCCCAAACTCCATCTGTGTTTACATTTGGGCATATTGAGTATTCATGCCAAGTTTGGTCCTGATCCAACATTGTTTGAATCCACAGTGCTCTCTGGATATAGGTGAACTACAACTCCAAAACTCAAGGTCAATGCCCACCAAACTCTTATAGTATTTTCTCTTGGTTATGGGAATTCTGTGTGTGTCTTTCTGCCATTCCTGCCAGGATATCTATGTTGTGTTCATGAAACAGGCCCAGGTTTCACACTGAGTGTATAAATAAATTTTAAAACATATTAACTGTATGTATTACTGTGTTAGAGTGTCATTTTGTGTCATTTTGGTTGGTGGTGTGCCCCAGGATCTTGTAAATGTAAAAAATGTGCCGCGGCTCAAAAAAGGTTGGGAAACACTGATTTATGAGTCACCCTCCACAAATGTGCTCCGGGCGACTTACACAGCTAGGCATCTACAATACTAAAATATTAAAATTTTAAAATATGGGAATAGACAGGTTCCAGGTCACTGATTGTCACTTATGCATATGCTCTTCTAAATAGCCATGTCTTAAGTGCCGCCAGAAATGAAGGCAGGTCGAAGATGGCTCTTTGGTCTGGCGGCAGAGAGTTCCACAGGACAGGGGCCACCACGGAAAAAGATCTCTGTCTCGTGGACTCCAAATGAGCCTCTCTCAGACCCGGGACACAGAGAAGGTTCTCGTAGGCTGGCTGTGGTGCTCTCGGATGGATAGATGGTATCAGACGGTCTTTTAGGTATGTAGGACCCTGGCCCCGCAAGGCCTTAAGTGTCAGGGTCAGGGCCTTATAAAGGACTCTGTACTCGACCGGCAGCCAGTGTAAATGCTGTAAGGATGGCGTTATGTGACACCTCATTGGTGTTTTCGTGAGGAGCCTGGCGGCAGCGTTCTACACGGACTGTATCAATCGTGGGTTTGTTTTCTAATGGTCTTTGGCGACCCCTCTGAAACCCCCTCATGACCCCCAAAGGGGTCCTGACCCTCAAGTTGAGAAATGGTGCCCAGGTGCTTTGCCTCCCCTTTTCTCTGGATACCTACATTGCATTACTAAACACTCTTTACTTTCTGTAGAGGAGCCACGTTTCCATGTTGCGACTCTCTTTGGGTGTTTGCTTATGTGTTTGTCATGTTGCCTATTTATCTAAAACAAACTGTCAGACTTGAAATAAAGTTAGAAACAAAGAACAAGAAATCTTAATCACAACAGAACAATTGAAAACAATGTGCCTGATTGTGTTCTTTTGAATATATAATGAGACGGAAGCTAATATTTGTTTATCTATCCGATCCGGTGCTATTCGTGAATCCTGAATTCCATAAAACAGGGTCGTATCTTTCACCTGCGAAGGACTCTACTATGACGTTCCCATTGGAGGGAGGACTGTGGGTTAAATCTGTTTGTGGAAGCAAGAGCCTGTCTGTGGAAGTGGGCACCCCAGCCACATACATACATATTTTCACATGATAGATAGATTGATAGGATTAGCTTCAGGTTATCTATCTATCTATCTATCTGTATACCTTAATAAAGCGGAATGTTTGTATGTATGTATGTATGTGTGCGGAGGGCAGAAGGGCGGAAGGGCGGATACGTGGCAGCTATTTGCATAAAGTCCTTTGATTGGCCAGCCTCGGCACTCCAAAATTCTAAGGCACCAGACAGAGGGCATTGATTGCCACTGATTAGCCAGCATCCCAGAATCCAGGCCTCTACATTCAAACAACAGGATTTCTTCCCACTGAGGGGAAAAAATGCACCATCAACATTCCCTCCCCACTTGGCTCTGTGAAAACAAAATGGATTCCTGTTTTCTCCTCCCCCTCAGCTTTTAGAAAACGACTGCCTGCCATTCGACCTTTGAAAGTTACCAATTACCAGCAGAGCAGGCCAGAACATTACAGGCCCCAAAAGAGAGTTTAGGGCAGGATGGGCCACGAATGATGGGATTTGCAGTACCTTCACCCAATTCACTTCTCAGAAAACACTGTAGCCCCTACAAATCACAGACCAGGCCCAAAATTTACAGTAAGGCTTCATTAACTTGATTTTCCTGACTAGGCCTCAGTTAATAGGACATTGTGTATGGCCAGGCCCCAAAAGAGAGTTTAGGGCAGGATGCGCCACGAATGATGGGATTTGCATCCCAATTCACTTCCCAGAAAACACTGTAGCCCCTACAAATCACAGACCAGGCCCAAAATTTACAGTAAGGCTTCATTAACTTGATTTTCCTAACTAGGCCTCAGTTAATAGGACATTATGTATGGCCAGGCGCCAAAAGAGAGTTTAGGGCAGGATGGGCCACGAATGATGGGATTTGCATCCCAATTCACTTCCCAGAAAACACTGTAGCCCCTACAAATCACAAACCAGACCCAAAATTTACAGTAAGGCTTCATTAACTTGATTTTCCTGACTAGGCCTCAGTTAATAGGACATTATGTATGGCCAGGCCCCAAAAGAGAGTTTAGGACAGGATGGGCCATGAATGATGGCATTTGCAGTACCTTCACCCAATTAACTTCCCAGAAAACACTGTAGCCCTTACAAATCACAAACCAGGCCCAAAATTTACAGTACGGCTTCATTAACTTGATTTCCCTGACTAGGCCTCAGTTAATGGGACATTGTGTATGGCCTGAATTAACAGTAACCAACCTTGGCACACTGAGCCCCTATGACGCATGATTCGTTCTACTGCAGTTTGGAGTAGGGAGAACCATGGATGATGGGACTTGAAGTACCATCACAGGTTATGAGATTTGTAGTACTTTCAAACTCTTCATTCCCCACAGACCAAGGCAGCCCTGAACCACAAGACCAAACTTGGCACACAGTACCCCCATGACCCACACTCCATCCTACTGCAGTTTAGAGGAGGATGGACCATGAAGGATGGGATTTCAAGTACCTTCATTCACTTCCCAAGCCCGCTGCGACCCTCATCCAGTGCATAATCACAACCACACTTGGCACAAAAAGCCCCCATGACCCAGTGGACGTCTTGATGCAGTTTGGAGGGCGGACCACGGATGATGGGACTTGAAGTACCTCCACTCACTTCCCAAGACTGTTGCGACCCTCATTCAATGACTGATCAAGACCAAACTTGGCACACAAAGCCCCCATGACCCACTCTACATCCTGGTGCTGTTTGGAGGGGGATGGACCATGGATGACGGGACTTGAAGTACCTTCACTCACCTTCTGAGACTACTGCGACCCTCATCCAATGAATGATCAACACCAAACGTGGCACTAAGAGCCCCCATGACCCACTCTACATCCTGGTGCTGTTGGGAGGGGGATGGACCATGGCCAATGGGACTTGCAGTACCTTCACTAACTTCCTGAGACCAACATTCTACGGCCCCAGACAGAGGGGATTGGTTGCCACTGAAATGGTATTTGCATAAAGGACTCCGATTGGCCACCAACATTCCAACATTCTAAGGTGACTCAGAGGTAAAAGGAAAGGTCTCACGCAGTCAGACACTGCGGCCCACAGCAGTGACGGATCAGGACCAAACTTGGCACACAGGGGCCCAATGGCCCACTTCACAATGCAACCCTCAGCCAATGACCACTACAAACCAAAATTAGCATACAGGGCCCCCTTGACCCACTCTACACCCTGGTGCTGTTTCAAGGAGGATGGACCACAGATGATGGGACTTGAAATACCTTCACTCACCTTCCGAGACCGCTGCAACCCTCATCCAAAGAATGATGAAGACCAAATGTGACACACAGAGCCCCCATGACCCACTCTACATTCTGGTGCTGTTTGGAGGGGGATGAACCATGGCCAATGGGACTTGCAGTACCTTCACTAAGTTCCTGAGACCACTGCAAGCCACGTAAACATCTCATAGGAACCAACCTTGGCACACAATGCCTTCCTCAAATAACCCGGCACCGCTTGGTCCCAAGCTAGTGTGTATAATAAAGCACATATTCATGGCGAACTTATTCATGGCGAGAAACTCTAAATCCCATGATTCCGTAGGAAGGATCCTCCTAGGAAGGAAGAAGGATCCTTGCTGACATCAATCTGCTATAACTCTGCAATGAAGATGCATGTCTGGTTTAGACTGCTTGCAAGAGGAAGCCTGAAAGAATGCTTCCTTTGGGTTTCCTCGCCGCGGAGACTTCGGAGTAAAGAACTTCTGAGAAGTTGGAGGTGGAACTTGCAAGAAAGGGAAATCTGGAAGGGAGAGGTGTGGTCTGCTAACCGACTTCTTCCCCCAGGAAGAGGAACAACAGCGGTTCTCTGACAGTCCCTTGCGCCAAGAGCCAAGGCAAGAGAAAAGAGCCTTAGTTCTCCCTTCAGAAAGGGGGGGAAAGTGAAAGAGCAGAGCTGGTATCATAAAACTGAAGACAGGCAGACGGATGGATAAAAAGAAGGGACGAT
>JARBWK010003407.1:0-12452 GCA_030556195.1 Anolis apletophallus | reverse complement strand
AAGAAGGACAGTTCCACCACTTTCCCCCTCTTTCCCCTGCTACTCCCATCCCCCCTTTCCCCCTGCTCATCTGACAAGTTCCTATGGCATGCACTATTGGGACCAGATCTGGTGTCTCAAGAAACAGGCACAGTTGGTGTACACATTTTACATGTACAAAGGCACTCCTGGCCACCGTGGAAACATGAGCCTCCAAATTCAAAATCAAGTATAGGAATACACTGAAACTGTGGACTTGTGTATTTAAGGAAAGTGTAACTCTATATCAGAAGTTTAGCTATTTTTGAGTTTTCTTATTGAGTGCATTTCCAACAAGCATGGCAAATATACGAGGAAATTTATCTGATGGCTCCCAGAGATAGAGACAAGGAGGCTTTGTGATGAGGAACCAAGTGACAAAATACTGCACATGAAGAGGGTAGGATCTGCAGGCTATTTGAAACTTGATCACTCACTCCCACATATGCCTCTTCAAGTCCTAAACATTATTCATTTTGGGACCAGGCAGGAATCCCCCTCCCCATTTTTGTTTTACCTCATACTATATCGGGGACTTCAGCAATCTCCTGGACAATGTCTATAAACAGATTGTCAGGTGGCAGGTAATGGATGATTGAATTTAAGAATTCAGTGTTCAACTTGGCACCCATTTTGGTGAAGGTTATGGCCCCAGAACAGCCTCAGAGGCCAGGGATCTTGGTGTGTTTGGAAGAAGTATATACTCTTAAGGCAAACCTGAGAATTCTTTCTCACTTGGAAGTTCCAAAACCTTGCTATGAGTGCCTGAGGTTTATTTTTCAGTAAATCAAAAGAAGTCAAACAGAAGAAATAAAAATACTCTGAACTGGGGTGCACCTACATGGTAGAATTAATGAAATTTGATAATACTTTAACTGCCATAGCTAAATGCTGTGGAATCCTGGGGACTGCATTTTGGTGAAGAACTGCACTCTTCGGCAGGGAAAGCAAAATATCTTGTAAAACTGCAAATCCCATTATTCCACAGGATTGAGCCAAAGCATTTAAAGTGGTGGTTAGATGGAATCTTCTCTGCTGTAATTTGAATCTATTGCTCCATTCCTTCTGAAACAACAAAACAAGTTTGCTTCATCTTGAAATATGACTTCTTTTCAAATAATTAAGTTTCTTCTTCGAGAGCTCTGTGAATGCACACTTATGAAGTTTGCGCGCCAGCGCGCGGCCAACGGAAACTTTTCAGTTTGAAACTTTTTGGCGGTAGCTCCGCCCAGCCGACCCGGAGGGCATAAAGCGCCTCCAGCGCGCCCACGCCATTCCTTTGTTTTCCGCCACTTGGGCAACATCGAATACGGCTGGTTGTGTGAGCATAGCATGTCCACAACCAGTTTCAAAAGTGTTTATCCTGCGGTAGCAAGATCCCGGACTGTGACGGTCACTCGAAGTGCCTTCGGTGTCTCGGGGAGGGACACGTCGTTCCTTCTTGCCGGCACTGCCAGGCCTTCTCGTCCGGCACTCGAAGGCGAGAGCCCGCAGGCTTCAGGCCTACCTCACGGAGCGAGCTCTCTGCCCTCCACAGATGGCGGCGGCTGTCCCATCTTCCTCCTTGGGATCCGGCGGCTGCTTCGGTCCCGCTCGTCGACCGCTCGCCCGCCGGGAAGCGTCCGCAGAAGGAGAAGAATTCCACCAAGTCTGTCTCCTCGAAGACTTCGAAGACTTTGGTGTCGAAGAGGCCTTGCACCGTGACCACCGGCTTGGTCGAGCTGCCTCCACCTCGGCGACGGTCTACGAGCTCGATGGCGTTGGGCCTCTCCCAGAGGTCGACCATCTCGAGAACCCCTCGGATCGGGCTATGGAGATAGCCTTCCAGAGGAGTCGGAGCAAGAAGCCCGTAGAGCCCAGACCAGAGGCCTGGTTCCTGTGACTCGGGCAAGTCTCTGGAGGCCGCTGCCTCGAGACCTCCCTCACCGAAGAGGTGCAGGACTCTGGCGTCATCGTCTTCAGTCTCCCTGCCCCGACTCTTCGCCTACCCCTGTTCTCGCTGTGGAGACAGGGGTAGAAACCCTGCAGCGTCGCCAGAGAACTCTGTCAGACCGCCGTCCTCGCTCCCCCGGGGCAGACCTCAGTCCGGCAACTCTTTGTGACTTCGCCTGACAAAGGCAGGCAGACCACGAGGCTCGCCCTGGCCCCGGCCAAGCGAACACCTCCTCCTGTGTCGACTGAGATGCCTGTCATCCCTTCGACTTCCAGGTCGCCTCCACAGTCGCAGCCTCCGGTGAACCAAGAGACGGTCCAACCGTGGTCGGGAGACGAGATGGAGGATGGCGAGGTCCCTCGATCGATGCGATCGGGATCCATCCTGTCCCTCAACCTGGACAGAACGCCTTCCCACACTGGCTGTGACCCAGAACCCTCGTCTTCACCGACAGACAACGCGAGGGCCTTCGTGAGCAAGTAGGCCGAATGGCGAGATCTCTGGGGATGCAAACCTACGTTCCCATGAGGTCCAGCGCCTGCCCGTGTTCAGAAGGGTGGAGATCGAAGGCGGCCCAACCACACCTTCCCATGCTGGAACCGTTGGAAGAGGTGGTGGCATCGTGGGCGACTCCATCAACCATCCCTCCTACGTCGAGTCGTATCGAGGCATGGTACAAGATTGATGAGAGGGAGAAGAGCTGGCTCCACGATCATCCGACACCCAACTCGATGATCGTCACCTCCTCCCAGTCCTCGGGCCGAGAATCTTCAACTCCCTCAGACCAGGAGGAAAGAGATTCGACACAATAGGTCGAAAAGATCTACAAGGCCGGACTCCTGCTGACCAAAATGGCCAACTACGGAGGCGTGTATGGGGAGCTTATCACCAGATCCTGTGGGAAAGGGCTCAACCCTTTTTCAGGATCTCTCCCAAGCAGCAAACTGCACTCCTTTCCATCTCCCAGGAAGCGCAGTCGCTAGCACACCACCAGATCCTGATGGCCCGCCATGCGAGGGACACCTCAGGAAAGCTGCTGGCCACGGTGTCGCCATCCGTGAGACACGCGTGGTTGAAGTCCTCGGTCTCTCTTGAATTCCAAGAAGACCATCGAGGACCTACCGTTCGATGCCCAGGGACTGTTCTTTGCGGGCACTGACGACAGACTCAAGGCCACTCACGACTTCCGAGTCCTGGCGGCAAAGTTGGACCGCCTAACGCTGCCACCATCATGCCTCCTCCCATCCTTCGACCGCCACCACCTCACCCGCCGTTCGGAGACCGCCTGGCCCGTTACATCAATGCCTGGCGACGCATCACCTCAGATGCATGGGTTCTCTGGATTGTCGAAGACGGCTATGCCTTGGAATCGACGAGCTTCCACCCCGCGGGGTTCGTCGTCGAGACACAGCCGTCCAGGGTGATCTTGGAGGAGAGAGTCGACAGCTTGCTTCAAAAGGGAGCGATTTCACAGCTCCCCAAGAGCAAGGAAAGAGGGCATTCTTCTCACGGTATTTCACCGTGCGAAGCCAGACGGTTCCCTGCGTCCCATCCTGGACCTCAGAGACTTAACGCCGTACATTTCGTCGAGGAAATTCAGGATGGTGTCAGTGTCGTCCATTCTTCCGCTTCTCGGTCCAGCGACCACTTCGGCGTCGATCGACCTCCGGGGCGCTTACTTCCCGTCGTCTCGATCCGGCCTGCTCATCGGCGTTTCCTGAGCTTCAAGGTGGCGGGAAGGGCGTACCAGTTCAACGTCCTCCCGTTCGGCCTCGGGACAGCGCCTCGAACATTCTCCAAGTGCATGTCGGTCGTGGCTGCGCATTTGAGAGGAGGCAGAAAATCCGGTTTGTCCGTATCTGGACGACTGGCTGCTGGCGGCCCAGTCCCCAGAACTCTTGTGGCAACAGGTCTCGACAGCCTTACAACTACTCTCCTCATTAGGCCTACGCCTCAACGAGGAGAAATCTCAACTGGTCCCAACGATGACCATCAAGTTCATCGGCACGATGCTCGACTCCGTCGATCAGCTCGCTTATCTGCCAGACGTCAGATTCCAGGCTCTTCGGCCTTGAGATAAACAACTGCACCAGGCCCTGCACGGCAAAGCAGATCCAGGTGACCCTAGGCCACATGGCCTCCACGGTAGCTGTGACCCGTTGGCGAGGCTCCGCTTCAGACCGCTCCAGCGCTGGTTCCTCGACCATTTCGATCCGGTCAGGGAGCACCATTCGAAAAAGCTGTCCCTGCCGAAGGCGGTCAAGGACTCCCTCCGATGGTGGACGTCCAAGAACAACGTGTGCAGGGGAGTGCCCTTCCACACAGTAGCCCCATCCATCACAGTGACGACCGATGCGTCACTGTTGGCATGGGAGAGCCACGCTGAGCACCATGTCAATCAATGGACAGTGGTCGACGGTGGAAGCTCCATCACATCAACTATTTGGAGCTCCTAGCCATCGCCAAGACTGTCCGGGCCTTCGCCCCCCTCGTCATGGGAAAAGTAGTACTGGTCAGGACAGACAACATAGTGGCCATGTACTACGTGAACAAACAGGGGCGGAACGGGCTCGAGGAAACTCCTAGCCCTGGCCCAGAGCCTGTGGGAATGGTGTATCCGTCATCAAGTGACGCCCAGGGCCATTCATCTCCCGGGAGTCGAGAACGGGGAGGCGGACTCCCTCAGCAGAACCGGCTGGTCGTCCCACGAATGGATGCTGCATCCGGACGAGCTCCACCGTGTCTTTCAGAGGTGGGGGTTCCCAGACGCAGATCTCTTCGCATCGCCGGAAAACAGCCAACTGCCAGTTTTGGTGCCAGGCTTGCCCGGATGCACACCGGGGATGCCTCGAGGGGCTTCTTCTGCTCGACTGGACGACGGGGTTCTTTTATCTGTTCCCGCCGTTCCCACTTCTTCTCCGGATCATCGAGAAGATCCAACTCTCGGGGACCGATTGCATCCTCATCGCTCCCCACTGGCCGAGACAGGTCTGGTTCCCGACCCTCCTACACCTGGCGAGTCAGGACTACATGCCGCTCCCGCACCGAGCAGATCTGCTGACTCGGGAGAACGGGATGCTCCTCCACCCGACCTCCCGTCCCTGCACTTGACTGCGTGGAGGATCCACCGGCGCCTGAGATCTCCAGCCGTAGCAGCGATCCTGGCAGCAGCCCACAAGCCGGCCACGTCGAAGGCGTGCTCGGCTTGCATCGCCCGCTATCGAGGTTCCAGGCTTCCCCGATCCGCCACCGTCCTTCCGCTGGCGGTCCCGTCGGTCCTGGGTTCCTGGCACAGTTGGTCGACAGGGGTCTATCCATGTCCTCGGTGAAGACCCACTTGGCGGCCCTCACCTGGCAGAACCAGCAGAGGGGCGGTCCTCGCTGTTCCAGTACCCGATGGTCAAGAGGTTCCTGAGGGTGTTAACAACACTCGTCCCCGGTGCATCCACCAACACCGGGTTGGAACTTGGACCTGGTGCTGTCCTGCCTGACATCCCCACCATTCGAGCCGCTGTCATCCATCGACCTGCGGCTCCTATCCTGGAAGGTGGCCTTCTTAGTCGCCATTGCTTCAGCGCGTCGCCCTTCCGAGCTGGCGGCGCTCCGTGTTGACGAACCCTACCTGCTGTTTTTAGCAGATAGGGCCATCCTGCGGACGGACATCACCTTCCTGCCAAAGGTGGTGTCTCCGTTCCACTTGAACACTGACATTGTGCTCCCGGACTTGGGACTGGCCCGACCGGGGACACGGGCTCGATGGCCAACGGCCTCGATGTCAGAAGAGCCCTTCTGATCTACAAGAACCGGTCGGCGGACTACCGCCCGGTCGACTCGACTTTTCGTGTCATACGCCACCGACAAGCTGGGCTTGCCGGTGTCGTCACAGAGACTCTCTAATTGGGTAGCATCCCTGGTTGAACTGTGCTATCAGATAGCCCGTCAGCCGTGCCCATCTAAGGTCAAGGGACGCTCGCCACGGGCAGTGGCCACGTCGACTGCGTTCCTCAAGGGATTCCCCTGGACCAAATTTGTAGAGCGGCCATCTGGGCCAACCCTTCTACCTTTGTATCTCATTACCGGGTAGACACCCTATTTGGGAGGGAGGCGGCCTTTGGTCGGTCGATTCTTAGCCCCAAGGCCCCGCAAGGTGCTGCCGAGTAGTCAGCCCTATATTTCCCCTCTTTGCACTGGTCGGTCGACAGTTGCGTCGATCGAACACCTCTTGTTCATTGCACTGTCAATGTTAAGTGTGTGCCGTGCCCCAGGTAGGGGCACAGTCTACCGGTTAAAGCGCTTTACCCACTTACGGGTTAGGTTGCACCAGTTGTGCACCTTTTGTTCTCAGGTTGTGCTTGTTGCACTCGCTGTTATGAGGCCTGTGTGCCTGACATGAATGGTGCTTGTTGCACTTCTGCTATGAGGCCTGTGTGCCTGGCATGAATGGTGCTTGTTGCACTTATGTTGTGAGGCCTGCGTGCCTGACATGAATGGTGCTTGTTGCACTGTGTTTACAAGTGGGAGCCTGCCTTCCACTCATATTTATATGTCTAACATGTTATTTATTCAGGTTGCTGGTTGCAATAAACCTGTTCATTTTTCTACAATCTGGCTGGTTTGTTCCCACCTCCTTTACCTTAGCTCGGTAAATCTTCATAAGTGTGCATTCACAGAGCTCTCGAAGAAGAATGGTAGGTTACATACCTGTGACCATCTTTCTTCGAGTGAAGCTCTGTGAATCCACACGAACCCGCCCGGCCGTCCCTCTTCTCAAACCACCCTTTCCTAGTTGCTAATGTGGCGTAGGAATGGCGTGGGCGCGCGGGAGCGCCTTTATGCCCTCCGGGTCGGCTGGGCGGAGCTACCGCCAAAAAGTTTCAAACTGGAAAAGTTTCCGTTGGAAGCCCGCGCTGGCGCGCAAACTTCATAAGTGTGGATTCACAGAGCTTCACTCGAAGAAAGATGGTCACAGGTATGTAACCTACCAATTCTCCAGGCTACCCACACCCACCGTGCTGAAGCTGCTCCTCATAGAGTATGGTTTTTAGACCTTTTACCATTTTGGTCACCCTCCTCTGGACACATTCATATGAAGCAAAAGGCTTTCTGAATGCCCTGACACCTTGTATCTATCTCTTAACACTTTTTATGAGTTTTTTTTGGTAAGGTGTCTAGAGAAAGATAAATCGATACTTAGAAAACAAATCCCCCCCTGTGTGTGTGTGTGTGTGTGTGTGTGTGTGTGTGTAAAGATATTGATATTTCACTTTAGAAACTGTATTTGTGAAACTTAAAAGAAACATGTTTCATTCCATAACCTATCAAATAAGAAGGGATGGGAAAGTGTAATTTTACATTTGATAACAGAATGTCAGTCAACATTAAAATGTCAATATATGACCAGAAAAAATATTGCAACTTTCCATTCTGTGCTCTTACCAGGCTTCCCAAAATAAGTTGGGCATGTTTTGTAGGCTCTTGGAAGAAGGTTTCTATGGAAAAGCAAAGTTCTTTTAAAATAGGTATCTGAGAGTCTGAGTCCTTGAACTCACTTGATAAGATGACCCAGTCTATAAAGGCTATCACCTCAAAGGACAATCCTATGAGAGGTAAAGAAAATCTCTGTGTTTAGCACAGCTGCAGGGCAATTGTTACACATTTGACAGAAATGATAAAAAGACAGAACATATTTTTATTGTGTCTTACAAACTATTTCTCTGACAGACTGCTCCAAGAGATAAAACAAGTTAACTTTGTATGTAGAGAAAATAAAATTGGGATCCAGCATTAAGTTCAGGAAAGTTCTTAAACACATTATTGATATGAATTACTTGTTTTATCTGTTTGTCACATTGGAGATTCCAGAAATTTCAATATGGAAATACTTTTCAGTCACATCTCTTTTTATTCCATTAGAAAGTGTCCAAACGCTCTCATAGTGTAGTGGTTTTAGTGTTGGAGTATAACAACAACAACAACAACAACAACAATTTTATTTTTGTATCCTGCCACCATCTCCCTGAAGGGACTTGGGGTGGCTTACATGGGGACAAGCCCTGTCAGCATAGTTTAAAATATAACACAGTAAAATTATAAAACAACATCATAAAACAACCATCAAACAAACAACCAGTAGCCTGACATATTAATCAAATACTGAGCTCAGGTAGGTGGGGTTGGTGCAAATCAATTGCAAGGACAGGACTGCAAGTGCAGAAGGCAGATGATAAGTTGGGACTAGAAAGGCAATATTAATTAGAATACTATATCTATAGGGCAGGGAACAGTGGTAAGTGCACGTGCAAGACATTGAGTTATGGCTTGGGGGCCAAAGTTATCTAGTGAACTGTTTAATCAAAGGCACAGTGGAACATCCACATTTTTGGGTCTTTACAAAAAATGGACAAGTGGGAAGAGAGTTCCAGAGCCGGGAGGCCACCACTGAAAAGGCCTCCTCTCTCATTCCCACCAGTCGCTCTTGTGATGGAGATGGGAGTAAGAGGAGGGCCTCCCCAGAAGCTCTTAGAGCTCACAGATGTTTGTAGGGGAAGATTTAATTGCAAAGATAGGCAGGTCCCAAATCATTTAGGGCTTTGTAGGTGATAACCTTCACCTTGATTTGGGACTGGAAACTTATTGGCAACCAGTGGAGCTGTTTAAACAGGGGGGGGGGGGGGTTGACTGCTCCCTGTAATTTGCTCCAGTTAACAACCTGGTCATCAACCTTTGGACCAGCTGCAGTTTCTGGGCCATCTTCAAAGGCAACCCCATGTAGAGTGTATTACAGTAGTCCAATCTGGAGGCAACTGAGGCATGAACCACCAGTAGGACTCTGTGACCCTTCTCAGCCATAGAAACCTGCAAGCCACATTATCTCATATCTCCCCAAGAAAACTCCTTAATAGGTTAGCCTTGGGATCATCATAAATTGGAAATTATTTTCAGACAGAAAACAGCAAAAATGTACTGAAATGCAATTGGCATTTCAACAAGCTTTCATATGTACATTAAAAGCTGCATTTAAGCATTCTACACATTATAGGGGGGGGGGGAAGAACTCATAAAGATATTTCTGACACCTGTAATGTTCCTTACAATATTGGATACATCACTGCATTTTTTATATTCTGGCAAAGAATCTGCATAGTGTTTAACAGGCAGAGCTACGCTACATCTCTCCTCTTCCAACGAACTCAGTTTTGTCGTTGTTACCTTGCCTTGTGATTATTCAATGGCTGATGTAAAAGAGGAAGAATTTGAAAAGTATTGGCTGTATCAATACAACTAGGTACTATTCTGCTGCAGTGCTCTGGAGGCCTCATAAATGATAATATTGGTCTGCATCTGGCCACAGGGTTCCTCCACCCCTCAAAAACCATAGAATAGCCAAAGGGGAGTGCCATGGTTAAATGTTTTGAGGGTTTTTTGGGAGGTGGGTAGGTGGTTTTGCTCATGGCATAGGGTGGGTTCTGCAATGGTCAAAAAAGACATATACAGTCATGAGGAATGTGTAACTGAGCCCATAGGTACCAGTGACCACAACACAATAACCTTCAACTTAAGTTTGGATAGCAAACTGTCAGTGAAAACTAACACAGAGACCTTAAATTTTCACAAAGGGAATTTCACCAAAATGAGAAAAATAGTAAAGAACAAACTAAAAGGAACAGTAAAAAAAATCAAATCCCTCCAAAATGCTTGGAAACTGTTTAAAAATACTATAAAACAAGCCGAACTAAAATGCATTCCTAAAATAAGAAAGAGGCCGGGAAAGTCCAAGAGGACATCTGTATGGCTTACAAATGAAGTAAAAGATGTGATTGGAAAGAAGAAAAACTCATTTAAGAAATGGAAGGCTCTTTCTACTGAGGAGAACAGAAAGGAACACAAGCTCTGGCAAACTAAATGCAAAGCAACCGTCAGGAAAAGCCAAGAGAGATTTTGAGGCACATATAGCTAAGAACATTAAAAAAATAGCAAAAACTTCTTTAAGTACATCAGAAGCAGGAACCCAACTAGAAAAGCAGTTGGGCCACTTGACGAAAATGGTAAGAAAGGGACGATAAGTGAAGACAAGGAGATTGCTGAGCGGCTAAACGACTTCTTTGCCTCCGTTTTCACACAGGAGGACAGACAACATATGCCTGCAGCTGAGTCAGTTTTTTTCAGGGAGGGAATTAAATGAATTAAACCAGATAGAGATAAACAAGGAAGATGTTCTCACATGCCTTACTAAACTAAATGTCAACAAATCACCAGGGCCAGATGGCATCCACCCCAGAGTTCTTAAGGAACTCAAGTGTGAAATTGCTGAAATTCTAGCCAAAATATATAACCTTTCTCTAAGATCAGGCACTGTACCCGAGAGGACTGGAGGGAGGCAAATGTAACTCCGATCTTCAAGAAAGGATCCAGGGTGATCCAGGAAATTATAGGCCAGTTAGTCTAACCTCAGTTCCAGGCAAAGTGATGGAAACCATTATTAAAGAAAAAATTACTAAGCACATAGAAGAACAGGCATTGCTGAAGGAAAATCAACATGGTTTCTGCAAAGGCAAATCATGTCTTACTAACTTGATAGAATTCTTTGAGGGTGTAAATAAACACATAGATAAAGGGGACCCAGTCGATATTGTTTACCTTGACTTTCAAAAGGCTTTTGACAAAGTCCCTCACCAAAGGCTCCTAAATAAACTCTTTAGCCATGGAATCAGGGGACAGGTCTTGTCCTGGATTGGAACCTGGCTAAACTGTAGGAAACAAAGGGTGGTAATAAATGGACACTTCTCTGGGTGGAAAGAGGTGAGAAGTGGCGTACCCCAAGGTTCAGTTTTAGGACCGTTACTTTTTAATTTATTCATAAACGATCTGGATGTAGACGTAAATTGTGAGGTAGCAAAGTTTGCAGATGACACTAAACTGTTCAGGGTAGTTAAAAATGAAACTGACTGTAAAGAGCTCAGAAAGATCTCTCGAAATTGAGTGAATGGGCAACAAAGTGGCAAATGCATTTTAACCTAAACAAGTGTAAAGTCATGCACATCGGGGCAAAGAACCCCAAATACACTTATCAACTGATGGGATCAAAGCTTTCTGAGACAAACCAGGAAAGGGATCTTGGGGTTTTGGTGGACAGCTCAATGAAGATGTCAACCCAGTGCGCTGCAGCAGTGAAAAAAGCAAATTCTATGCTTGGCATGATCAGGAAGGGAATCGAAAATAGGTCGGCAAATGTTGTATTGCCTCTCTACAAATCTATGGTGAGGCCACATCTGGTACTGTGTACAATTCTGGTCACCGCACCTCAAAAGGATATAACGGAACTGGAAAAGGTACAAAGAAGGGCAACAAATATGATCCAAGGGATGGAGCAGCTCCTTATGAAATCAGGTTGCAACGCCTTGGTCTTTTCAGCCTTGAAAGACGGCGTTTAAGAGGTGACTTGATCGAAGTGTATAAAATCATGCATGGGATAGAAAAGGTGAACAAAGAAAAATATTTTCTCTGTCACACAACACTAGGACTAGGGGCACTCCCTAAAGCTCCAAGGTAGGAAAGTTAGGACTAATAAAGGGAAATATTTCTTCACCCAGAGGGTCATTGGGTTATGGAACTCACTTCCAGAGGAGGTTGTGACAGCTGTCAGCCTGGACAGCTTCAAGGCAGGATTAGACAGATTCATGGAGACCAAGGGAATCAGTAGCTACTGAAATGGACATCCAAGTGCCACCTCTGTGTTGATGGAGGCAGGCAGGATTTTCCCGGGTACTGGTTGTGGGGGTCGGGGAGCAGGTGAGGGGTTTGCCCTCCTTTCTGCTAGAGATCCCCGTGTACAACTAGTGGGCCACTGTGTGACACAGAATGCTGGACTAGATGGGCTGAGGCCCGATTCAGCATGGCTCTTCTTATGTTCTTATGTTCTTATGTATGCCTGTGCTTGCCACTAATACAATGTTGGCCTATTTTGGCCACCCATGTGCTGCTACTCTAATCTACATTTTGGCTTCTTTGGGTTTTCTACTACTTTCTACTTTTTTCCACTCCCTTTAGCACTTTGGCACTTTCTGCTACACTTATCTGAACATAATAGGATGGACCATGCTGGTAATTTACTTATCACTTGTAGAACAGAAGCCACATAATTTGCTTAATGAACACTGGAGCCTGGAATATGTATGGACTGTAGTTTTTCAGAATCCCTCATCCTGAATGACCACAGTCCATGCTAACTGGAGGATTCTGGGTGATATAGTCAAAAAAGCGATTTTCCAAACTTTTGAAGTTAATATTATTTCTCTTTATGCATCTTGGATTGGGAATACAACAAATAGGTACTGAAAATATACTGAATAATGTAGAAATAGCACTAGCCCCAAACCATTAAGACACCCACCATCCTCCGGTCTTGATTTATGCAAGTAATGGGATTGTAGTTCAAACATATTTGTGGGAGTGGATAGCTGGTCTTGTGTCTAGTCTCCATAATCTTCATTTTTTTAAAAAA
>JARBWK010003406.1:0-12454 GCA_030556195.1 Anolis apletophallus | reverse complement strand
CATCAGAAAATAAGCGATACATATGCACTAAACATTTATAACGATATATCACGCCATAAAAAGTATCTGACTAAGCAGGTCTTAACTTGCTGCATCCATAACATCATAAGCAAAGCATATTAGCCATCCTTAACCCTTTTAAATGGATAATTATACTACACATTTTGAAGAAAGCATTACATCTATCGCTTGGTTCTAACTTAGTTAATCTCATCATGCACATAACTCTATTAATAAACACCAGTCTCTATTTTGCATGAAGAGAATTACATTAGCCGTACCCAACTCCAGAGTCATACATTTCATTTCCTAAATTCGGTTTCCCACACTATCCGTCCCGTTTCTAACAGTGAGTTCCCTTCATGTTACTCCTACCACATGTGAGGCCTTCCCAAGGAACAACCCATTTAACCGCTTCTCTATGCTTAACAGAGTACGCCCCTCCCAGGCAAAATCCCCACAGCCATTCAAGACTACAATTCCCAGTGGGGACACGTACTAACGTTCCAATGATATTATTCGTAGAGGCAACTTTGAGCATTTCAGCTGTCAGAGTCTCTTGTAGCTCAGCTTTGGAAATCACTGCCTGAAGTTTGGACACTACTGTCCAGTCCTGGGAACTCTCCTCCGCCTGAAATGAGATGCATTCATCCAGTTCTTTCCTTCCGCTTGCTGCTGAGCTCTGCAATCTCCGCGCCGTTCTTCCCCCTGGGCAACAGCAACTAGCTGGGGCTGCTCATTTCCAGCCTCTGCCCTGTGGTGATTCCAAGTGAAAAGAATTATAGCCCAGGCTATCATTTCGCCTAATGGGACATATTTCTCCCAGGTACATCCAGCAGCTTTCCTTCACGATCTCCAGCCTCCTGGCCTCTCTCTGGAACTTGGGCCTCCGAGGGGCCTCTTCCCCCTCCAGGATTGACTGCCAGATTTCCTCCCTGGACTCAGGTGGCAACTTTACTAAGATCCCACCTGGCATGGCATGGCCTGCGCTCTCTTGCAGCCCTGTAGACTCCTCTGCAGCCCCCGACACAACGTGCAGCCCCACCGGGCTCTCTGTGCACTGCAGGTCATCCTTCGGAACTGCCTCCTCTGGTTCATCTACTGCTTCTCGCTGAGGCATCACGTATGCAGCCCCAGATTCTCTTCCCACTTCGCCATTTACGCCACCGGACATCCAAGCTTCGAGGGTCGCTCCCATAAGATCAAAGTACCCACAGGGGCCCGCTCAGCAAAACTTTCTTCAGCATTCTTTTCCACTGAGGGGGAAATTGCACACCCCTCCTCTTCGCTTAGTTGTTTCGTCTCATCCAGCAGATCCACACAAAGCGACTGGGGCTTCATTTTTGCAGCTCTTCGCAAACCCATCATGAGGCTGTTTTCCTCTCCAGTCACTACAGGCGCTGCATCAGCCTGCCGATCTCCCCCAAGGCTACGCTGGAAGGATCGGCTGGGTTCAGTCCCTTTGCAACGGCGTCCCACGTCTTCACCTCATCTGGGTCTTCCAGAGACAGTGAAATCAGCTGGGAGCTACTTGCCTTGACTGACTCCCTTTTCCTCCACATCAGCACAGTCGGGCAGCTGGAGAGGCTCTCCCATAACGGCTTTCATCTTGAGGGACACACACTCACTCCCACCCAGGGGCTCGCTCACCTCCGCCGTTGCACCAGGGTCGCTGACGGCTTGGTGGGCCTCCTGCTGCTCCTCTTGTGCAGCAGAGCCTTGTGCAGCCCCCACCACGGGTTGGGAATGGGCCTCGACTGCACGCGCTGGATGGCTTCCCCTTGTACTCGGCAGCCGCAGGCAGGCCTAAACATTCTTCACCTTCCTTTGCGTCATCCCCAGCCAGGGGTTGCGACCGGCTCGACCCCTTTGCTGCTGGAATTTCCATTTCCACGGCAACCTGTTTCTCAGGGAAAAGTTGCACTCTCCCCAGCCGTAGGTGGCTGGGATTGCTTCGAGGGGGTCTCCTCGCACGGGGCCCTCATCCTCCTCCTCGCTCAGGTCGCCACACAGGATGGGGTCAGGCAAACTGCCCTTCAGCGCCTCTGAAAGCTGCACTGCGCTTTTCCTTCCCTCCTGCCCCGCCGGCGCTTGAGCTTGCGTGAAGGCTCCGGGGAAGGGCCGGAACTTTCACTCCTCCTCAGGGCTGCTGGCTCCAACCAAGCTGCGGATTCCTCACAGGGGATGAAGTGCTCTTCCGTGCCATCGTCATCGCCCAGGAACTCACATAGCATGGCACAATTCTGGGCCCCTAGGAGGGGACCCTCTTCGACCACATAGGGAATTCCCAGCACGTAGCCTGTGGTGGCAGGCTCATCCTGGCAGCCTTCCTCCTCAGGGATCGAGTCAGTGTCCCATTCTTCCGCCTGCATCCGCCGCACCAAATCCGGGGAACCGCCTCTGGAGGTTGTCAAAAGCTTGCCGCATAGCCTTGGCTACATCCACCTTCCTGTGGGTCCGCCAATCTGCATGACTCAGGCTCCGATCTCCCTCTGGTTCCACCCAGACACCCACGGTTTCCATCCTGAGGGCGTGGGAACACCGACTCCATCCTCCCGGGTGGGGGCCTTTGGCCGCAGGCCTCTGTCGCCGCTTGCTTCTTCGCGGCCAAAACCCCTCTCCTCTGAGAGGAGGTCGTGCCTCTCTGCCTTGGGAGCACAGACCTTCTCCATAGTTGGGTTGGGTTCTCACCAGCACTGAGACTGGGATAAACCCATTGTTGTTGAGATTCCTCTTTATGTCAGGCCTGGTAGGCCTGTAAATAATGGCACACTCACTCAAGTAGTTAACAAGAGGAATTGAGCTTTATTCAGCCTCAGAGTGGCCAACTACATATCCATCACATGACCCATATTGGGGGAGGCCACATAAATGCACAGAATGTGGAGGGATCTGTACAGAACGTTCAGCACACATTAGACATCACAGAACTCATGCCCCGCTGAAGGAGACATGCCTTTGAGTTTCCGAGCTCTCTTTAAGAAACATTGGATGGAAATGGGAAGGCTTTCTCTCTCTTTACCAGATCTCACTCCAGGTCTCACTCACTGAGGGGTTTCTTTTTCAGTATTGCAGCAAGCCTTGAAGGGGTTCACCTAACCCCCTCCACAAGGAAACCCATCACAGGCTTCTAGGATGATCTTTGAAGATTTGCTGAAATGAGCAGCAGCTCAGATCTCTGGATAAAAGGGTTCTGAAAAAGAATAGTTCTTTGGTAGCAGATAACGTCTTATGTTCATACTCTTGCCTCACGTCTTGGCTCTACTGCCCTTCGGTTAGAATTTTGGGCTCCAGCCATGTACCTGTCACCCTTTTCTGGATTTTGTTGTATCCTGAATTGTTGACTCTAAATTCTGGACTGACTTCCGTGTTTCATTTATGAGCCAGGGCTTTGTTTGTATCCCTGAATTTCTGGCTTGACTTTGGGACTCTGAATTCGGTTTGTCCTCTTGGTTTCTTGGTTGTTGAACTTGAATTGTGTTCACTGTTACTCCAACTGTGTTAAGTAAATATGGTTTTGGCTTATCTCGTTTTTCTTTAATAAACCTCAGACTTTATACTGGGAAAGCCCTGGAACACGAGAGCATCACTCTTGCTTTGTGGATACTTCTCCTCCTTAGAGTGAACCTGTCACAGATTAGCCTACCTTACAGAGTTGATGTACAGGCAGTAAACAGGCCTGGCTTGGAAAAACCAAGGAGATGAAGGGGAGGAGCAATCAGGCAGCTTCATAGCTGGTGCAGTCTGATTGGATGATGAAATTGGGAGGAGTTGCTTAACAACCAAAGAAAGAGGGAAAGAAAAGGGAGCTAATGCAGCCAGAGTTCAATTCAGTTTTGAGTTTGAAAAGTTAGGAGAAGAAAAGAAGAGTTTTGGGAACTGTTATTTAGTAAGATACCTCTTTGAGGAAAGTAATCAAGCCTTCAGGGCGGAGAAGTAAGAAGTATTAGTGAGCCTCTATAGTTTTAGAGTGCTGGTGTGGAAAGAGGGTTCCAAAGGTTCAAAATAACCTGTCTGTATTCCTATGTGTGGAACATTTAAGAAACTCAAGTTATAGAACCATTCTCCGTAGAAGTAATTTGTGAACATTTTAGCAAGGAGGTGGCCTATGGATCAATAAATGGTGGCAGCTAAAGGAACCTTAATAAATAATTAGTGACAGCAAAGTAATATATAGTATATAATCCTCCATTATAATTTTTTTTGCAATTGGTGGGCAGTGTCAGGATCCGAATAACAAACTGATCCAGTGTCTCAAAGAACAGGCTTGTGGAAGGTTTTGTGAGGTAAAAGCAGACACCTCACAAACATGCCCCCCCCCAAAAAAGCCCAAAAAGACAGCTGAACCCAAGATGGGGGATGCGGAGAGACAGGGAGAAACTCCATGTCAGGAGCAGGCAGCTTCTGTGGAGAGAGAAAGGTTGAAAATAAAGCTAGAATTGAAAGGAATTGAGGCAGAAGAGAAAATCCAATGAGCTCGGCCGGAGGCAGAACGTGAGAGGGAAGAAAGAAGCAGAACAAAGGGAGAGAGAACGTGACAGAGAGAGAAATTGAGCAGGCTGGGATGGCCCAGGAAGAAAAGGCGTTTCAGTTAAAAATGAGGGAGACGGAGATAAGGGGGGGGGGATCCAATCTATCTTCCCCAGCCGGATTTATCACACAGGATTTAAACGGTCCCCAAAAAACCAAAAAGGTGACAATGTGGAGGTTTTTCTTGCCAGTTTTCAAAGGACTTGCCAGGACTCGGGAGTGCCTGAGGCCAAGGAAATGGCGCCTTTGAGACCATCGCTATGGGGTGAATGAAGTGAAACCTATGCCGTCCTGAGGGATGAGGAGGTCTCTGGTTATAATTTGTTTAAAGAAAGAGTGAAACTGAGGTTTGGGCTCACCGCAGAACAAAGCCGAAAAGCCTTCAGAGAAATAAAATGTAAGGCAGGTGAAACATATTCACAATGAGGCTGTCGGTGAGTTAAAGCGTTGGAGAGGAGGATTGAAGGAAGCAAAGTGAACACTTTTGAGGAGTTGAAGCAGCTTGTTAGTTTGGAACAGTTTTACAGATTGGTACCACCCCAAATGAGATGGTACACAAAAGATAAGCGAATTAAAATCGTAGCAGGAGTTGCCACCATGTTAGACGAAGGAGGACATTTCATTTTCCAGTTCCCTCCAAGAAGCCAAGAGAGTGGCCCTCTGAAGGGAAGGCTCAAAGCGTGAGCGCTGACCCTACGAGGCGGGACCTCTCTTTAAGACCACCAGAAGTGCCATCTGCTTCAACCGCCAGCAAGAGAGTCATATAACATCAGTATGCCCAAAACTCACCAGCGCAAAAAGACCAGCGACCCCTCCTAAGTCTGTCAAGGTGGTTCGACAGTCAAAACCACCGGCTGAAAATAGAGCCCTGAGAGAAAGTGCTGCCAAGGTGCTTAGAGTTTGGAGCATGGAAGAAAAACCCAGTCGTGATTTTATGGAGGCAGTCCCACTGTCAATGAGGGGAAAGTAATGGGACTGAGACACAGGGGCTGACGTCACCTCATTTATTTATTTATTTACATTTTTATCCCGCTCTTTTCAGCCCGAAGGCGATTCAGGGCGGCATACAGATTGGCAACGATTAGATGCCATAAACATACATACATATCAATTAAAAACATTTAATATCACGTAATAAAATCCATATAAAAACCAATTAAAACTATAATAATTAATGTCTACCAGTGCAACTCCTTATCCATTTGCATCGTCTAAGCCAGTGTTTCCCAACCTTTTTTGAGCCGTGGCACACTTTTTACATTTACAAAATCCTGGGGCACACCACCAACCAAAATGACACTCTAACACAGTAATACAAATAGTTAATATGTTTTTAATGTATTTAAACACTCAGTGTGAAACCTGGGCCTGTTTCGATGAACACAACATAGATATCCTGACAGGAATGGCAGAAAGACACAAACTTCCCACACAGAACTCCCATAACCAAGAGGAAATGCTATAAGAGTTTGGTGGGCATTGACCTTGAGTTTTGGAGTTGTAGTTCACCTATATCCAGAGAGCACTGTGGACTCAAACAATGTTGGATCAGGACCAAACTTGGCATGAAACCTCAATATGCCCAAATGTGAACACAGACATATATATATATATATATATATATATATAGACACATATATGCATCCTTAGTAGGAGGGAGAGGCAGGCAGAGAGGGGCCCATGGCTTTCCCTTCCCAGTCCACTCACCTGGCTCCTCCCCCCCCAATTTTTTTTAAATTCAGAGTTTCTATTTGTCATCTGGATTTCCAAGCATTTTACTTCAGTTGTTATATTGATATCTATTTATTTATTTATTTATTTATTTATTTATTTATTTATTTATGGCATTTATATGCCACCCTTCTCATCCCGAAGGGGACTCAGAGTGGCTTATTTATTTTATTTATTTTCTATATTTGTACCCCGCCCTTCTCGACCCCCCCGGGGGTGGGACTCAGGGCGGCTTCCAGCCGGCAAGGATTCATGCCTCCATCTACACATAATAAAAACCAATAATTACATACAGTTAAAACATTAAGTCAATTCAATTAAATATGCTTAAATATAACAGCTTTGTGGCCTAATCTAGCCAAATTCTGTGGTTGGAGATTCCATCAGGCTTGTCCATAGTCCATTACCATAGCAATTGTCATCATTGTCATTGTCATTCTCAGCATAATCACCCGAAGGCCTGGTCCCCCACCCATGTTTTCATTTCTTTCTGAACTTTCACAGGGAAGAGGCCACTACCGAGAAGGCCCTGTCCCTCGTCCCCACCAAGTGCGTTTGTGTCAGAGGCGGGGCCGAGAGCAGGGCCTCCCCAGAACTCTGAGGTGAGATGTAGAAGGAGATACGTTCGGACTAGCTGTACCTGCCACGCCTAATGGAATTGATCGTATGTCGCTAGGGAGCGCATTCCACAGACGGGGAGCCACCACCGAGAAAGCCCTCTCCCTCGTCCCCACCAGCCGCACTTGGGAAGCTGGCAGGAGCGAGAGCAGGGCCTCCCCGGATGATCTTAAAGTACGAGGTGGGACGTAGCGGCAGATGCGTTCGGACAAGTAAGCTGGGCCAGAACCGTATAGAGCTTTAAAGGTCCACACCAGCACTTTGAATTGAGCCCGAATTGACCGGCAGCCAGTGGAGCTGACACAACAGGGGATGGTATGCTCCCTGTATGTAGCTCCAGTTAGTAGTCTGGCTGCCGCCCGTTGGACTAGTTGTAATTTCCGAACTGTCTTCAAAGGCAGCCCCAAGTAGAGCGCGTTGCAGTAATCTATTCGGGATGTGACCAGAGCGTGGACGACCGTAGCCAGATCAGACTTCCCAAGGTACGGGCACAACTGGTGCACGAGTCTTAACTGTGCAAAAGCTCCCCCGGCCACCGCTGAGACCTGGGGCTCCAGGCTCAGCGATGAATCCAGGATCACTCCCAAGCTGCGAACCTGCGTCTTAAGGGGAGTGTGACCCCGTCCAACACAGACTGTAACCCTATGCCCTGTTCGGCCTTTCGACTGACCAGGAGGACTTCTGTCTTGTCTGGATTAGGTTTCAATTTGCTAGCCCTCATCCAGTCCGACACAGCAGCCAAGCAGCAGTTCAAAGTCTGGACAGCCTCCTTGGTGACAGGCCCTCCTTTCACCGCCTTTTCCTTCCTTCCCTTATTTCCTTCTCTACCTCTTTCCTTCTCTACCTCTTTCCTTTCTTCCTTCCTTCGCTCTTTGCTTCCATGCTTCCCAGCTTACCTGTCCAAACGTATCTCCCTCTACGACACGCCGCGTAGTTTAAGATCATCTGGGGAGGCCCACCTCTCGGTCACGGCAGCCTCGTAAGTGCGCTTGGCAAGGACGAGGGAGAGGGCCTTCTCAGCAGTGGCCCTACGCCTGTGAAACTCGCTCCCCAGAGAGATCAGGCCGGCATCTTCCCTCCTTTCTTTCAGAAAGAAGGTTAAATCGTGGTTCTGGGATCAAGCCTTTGGACAGCAAGCATGACCCTACTTTAGATGTTGAATGGGACTGGCATTGGCTATATGGATTGGTGACCATGTTTTTAATGCGTTTTTAACTTAATGTTCTATTTACTGTTTTAAACTGTTATATTTGTTTATATTTGTATTATCTTGGCATCAAATGGTTGCCGGTGAAATCCGCCCTGAGTCCGCCCTCGGGGGTTGAGAAGGGCGGGTTAGAAATGTGGGAAATAATAATAATAATAATGTTTCCTTCTCTCTTTATTTATTTCCAAGATCTTGTTCACACGCACTGCTGTTGAGCATGTTATCATCAAAGGCCGTCAAAGGTCCTGACAATGTACAGAAGCGGACCAAGGCATCCTTAATAATATTGTTCTCTCACGAGAATTTGAGTCCAAAGATGCTTTGGAAGCCACTCGTGGATTTGAACATTGGGTGTAACCTTGATGCACCTCTAGGCGCCTGCAACGCAATGTGGCAGTTGAGGTCTAGCTGGTCAGGGCCGCAGACGCGGAGTTTCTTTCCCCCTTTCTTTTCTCATTCCATTTCCCTCTGAAAAAGGCAGTTGGTCAAAAGTTTGGAAGCCAGACGCTGTGCGGATCAGGTGAGGGAGCCGGGCTTGTTTGGCTTGGAGGAGAGAAGCTCCTGCTATATTCCTGGATTCTATCCTCCAGCCAGCAGTACAAGCCAAACCGGCATATATCAAAGACACTACTGACTTCATAAAACGCTTAGAACATCAACTCGTGGAGGAGGAGGACATCCTGATTGTGGCTGATGTCAACGCTTTGTACACCAATCTGCCCCTTGAGGAAGCAAGGACAGTCTTACAAGGCACCTTCGATTTTCTACAACGCACCACACCACACTTACCACCTACGGGTTTCCTGATGGACCTCACCGATTTTATATTCGACTATAATTACTTCAAATATAATGATGATTTCTACTTGCAGACCTGGGGCATGGCCATGGGGAGCCCCTCGGCCCACAGTAGCCAACCTCTATATGAGTTCCCTGGAACAACGTTTCATATATGGCCCACAGACCAGCCACCCGTTCAAAATTAAATCATACTGCAGATTTATAGATGATGTGCAGATGGTGGTTACCGGAGATACTAATATAGACAAGTTGCATGAATGGATGAATCGATGGCATGAATCTATCAAATTCACTTTTGAATACACCAAGGAGTCCGTAAACTTTTTGGATGTGACATTATATAAACATATGAACAAGTTACAGATTCGGTGCTTCCACAAACCGACGGACAAGAACAGCTTGCTACATTATAGCAGTTACCACAGCCACCCATTAAAGCGGAACCTCCCGTTTTCCCAGTTTCTAAGGTTGAAAAGGAATTCACCACAAATACCTCTTATCATAGGGAAGCGGATCTACTTTACTCCAAATTACGCAACAGAGGGTATCCCGATCTGGTAATCGACACTGCCTACAGGAGAGCTGAACAGATACCTAGGGACTCCTTGATGCAAAAAAGGATTAAACCACCTATGAATCGTTTGATATGGCCATTGGTACTCACCCCCAAAACTGGTGCCTTTAAGAAGATCATAAACAGGTATTGGCCCATTGTCCAGGATATTCCAGGTCTGTCCCAACCACCGTTGATAGCCAACAAAAGAAGTCAAAACATAAAGGATGTTCTAGTCCATTCAGGCCCATGGCACACCCGACCCAGGAGTAGTCTAACCCCCAAAACTCACAAATGCGGGAGGTGTCAACAATGCCATTTTGTATATCCAGAAAAAGAAATTTATATTCAGGGGTTGGCACGCTCTATAAAGTTCTGTGAGTTCTTCACCTGCAAAAGTGAAAGATGTATTTATGGATTGGTGTGCCCATGTGGGCGTGTTTATGTGGGCATGACCAACAGGATGATGGGTTTGAGAGTGGGTGAACACAGGTCTAAAATTAGGAATCTAGCAGATGATTCCCCTCTCTATTCCCATTTCAAAACCATGGGACATGGCCCCAATGATTTGAAATTTTTTGGCCTTAAAAATGTACATGTACCTCCACATGGTAATGTGGAGACCCATCTGCATAGGGCAGAAAATCATTGCATTCTCTCCTTACGAACAGAGGTGCCTTCAGGCCTCAACCAAAGGCTAAGTATTTCAGAATTACTACACTAATCCTGGGGGTTCACATGTCATAATGAGGGAATGAGGAGCACTTGTGGGTCCTCTCCCACTGCATAAAATTGAGCATTATGGTTTAACTTGTTGCTTTATGCCACGTCTCCACGATTCAGGATCTACCTATGCATGGAAGGTATGACTGACTTCCGTTGCCATGTAATATGTATGATTTGTTAATAATGTACTTTACATTGCTCGCTATATTGTATCAACACTTTGCACCTGTGATTTCTATGTAATAGAGTTGCCTAAGGAACCGATTGTCCTGTTCATATACTGATATATTGTTAGCTGATATATTGTTATTATATTACAGAATGATTTATACCGTTTGGGGACTTATGAAGGGGATTATACCGGGCCTTGAAAAAGACTGGAACACGGTCGAAACGAGTTATGGAATTCTTGTTTAACTATTGCTCGTCGGGCTGAGTATACCCCAGGGATGTAAAAGAGTGTTGCCACCTCCTGCCATACCGGATTATACGGAAGAATTTGATTTTGGACTGTGGTAACACCATATCCTGAAGATTGTTTTCGATCCTCATTTCATTTGGAACATTTGTACTGTATACCCATTGAATGAATATTGAACTTTATAATTTGGGATTCATATTGAATACAGAGTTTTGGACTATATTGAATAATTTGGACTTTCATTGCCTACTTGCGGTAATCCCACTTGGGAAAAGATTTATAGCAGATTTACTAATTGTCTATTCGAAAGGACCCCGTGTCCTGATTGTTTGTATATGAACTTGATGCACTCCCCCTTATTCTTTATTACGCTGTGCGGATCAGGTGAGGGAGCTGGGCTTGTTTGGCTTGGAGGAGAGAAGTTTGAGAGGTGATATAGTAGCCCAATTCCAACATTTGAAAGGATGTCACAGAGAGAGATAAGGGAGGGAGGCTGTTTTCTCCTGCCCCACAGACTGGGACACAGAGCGACCCATTCAAACTACAAGAACAGAGATCCCACTGAAATATTAGGAAGAGCTGTTTGGCAGAGGAAGGGGCTCCTTGGTTGTGTGATGCAGACTTTGCCAGAAATATTCATTATTAACTGGGTATTTTTGATTACAAAAGTGTGAGTCAAGCACTGAAAGACTGAGTAGGCCGAAGCCTGTTAGAGTCAGTGGGCCAAAGCTAGTGTCGTCCTGAGGAGAGTGAGTAGGCCGAAGCCTGTTAGAGTCAGTGGGCCAAAGCTAGTGTCGTCCTGAGGAGAGTGAGTAGGCCGGAGCCTGTTAGAGTCAGTCGGCCAAAGCACTTAGTTTGGCTTCTCAGTTGAGACCACTCTGGCTTGGATAAACATACTGATAGTTTACACTACTACCAGCACAGCAATCAACATAACAGAAGCAGTTACGCCTATGACTTCCTCTCACATATTTATACATGGCTATCATATTTCCTCTCAGCCTTTTCTTCTGGAGGCTAAACATGCCCAGCTCTTTAAGCCGCTCCTCATAGGGCTTGTTCTCCAGACCCTTGATCCTTTCCGGCCTCCTCCTCTGGACACATTCCAGCTTGTCAACATCTCCCTTCAATGGCGGTGCCCAGAATTGGACACAGTATGATTCCAGGTGTGGTCGGATCAAGGCAGAGTAGTTGCTCAATGTTACGTGTTCAGGCAAATCGAACACGGCTTTGAGGGCGATGAGGCCAGGCCCCTCTTTTGTGAACGTGAAGCAAAGGCTTTTTCTTTTATAGCAGCCGCTGTCTGATCGAGGATATTACTTAAATAAATGCATAAATAATGGCGGCAGACACACCTTCAGATTGAAAACTTCATGGTATTTTAATTCACATTAGAAATAAATGAGGGAAATGTTTTTTTGGAAGAAGAAACACAACCCAAGTCAGGAAAAATGGAGGGAAGAGCTTGTTCATGGGCTCCATTTCTGACTCAGACAAGAACAACATCAGGCTTTGCTCATAAAGGGTGGAAATCTCTCTCCTGACAAGAAACTACAGAATAGAATAGACGGCATTTAGATGAGAAAGGGATGGACGGACACTATATCTCCCTCTTATGGGCAAGAAGTGGGCGACTCCAGCGTGCCTCCAAAGGATCAAAAGGCTCCAAGGCCATGGGCAGCCAGCCATGTTTCCTCACAAAGGGCAGAACGGCAGTTGGAACTGTTGGCCTCAGCAGCCAGCCAGAGGCAGCAGCCAATCAGAACCCTGGCTCTGGGCCCATCAGCCTCCTGTCAGTCCATTCCATGCCCCTCTAGGAACCAGGCTTCCTCCTCTTCTGCCTTCCTTGCCTGGCTGGGACAGAAGA
>JARBWK010003405.1:0-12456 GCA_030556195.1 Anolis apletophallus | reverse complement strand
CCAAATCACACTGAAAGGACACCTTTTGCAACCAAATCATCCCTATATACTCCTTACAAGCCGAAATGATCCTACATGTATGCCTTCTCTAGCTCAAACGGATTGTGGGCGTGCTACAATCCCCAGAAGGGCAATTTGCATTGACACAAAACACTAAAACTCCCAGAAGGGTTCCTCCTTACCCTCTAAGGCTGCAGCCCCATCTCCGTCCTGCTTGAGCTCCTTCTGCTGGAGGCTCTGGGTGTTGCCTGAGTAAGATTCAGGGACATTGGGGCGGACATCAATGCAGTTATTTTGCGCCTGGAAGGATACAGAGTATTCCAGAAGTAGTATGAATTTTTTTTTAAACCACAGAGCTATTTTCAAAAAACGTGCCAAGACATACGGATGGCCCTCAAAATGGCCAGAATGAACTGAGCTCACCGTCTCCTCTTCCTGCGTCTTCTCTGCCTGGCTCAGGAGGAAGCCTTCTGCCAGGGCCACCGCCTGGGAACTGGTCTCTGCCCCACATTCCCTCACCCAGGACGACATCTCGGAGGGAAGGAGAGCCAGGAGCTGCTCAAAGACCACCAAGTCCAACATCTCCGCCTTGGTGCGCCTTTCTGGTTGGAGCCACTGGCGGCAGAGAAGGTGCAGCCGGCTGCAAACCTCCCGAGGTCCTGACGTCTCCCTGGAGCCAAAGTCCCTGAATCGCTGGCATAGGAAATCTGGAGTGAGCTCTTCCTCTGGCAGGCTCTCCTGGGTGGCTCTCTCCTCGAATGCTCCACTCGGCTTGGCCTGAATGAGGGAAGGGCCTTTTCCCAGGCTGGGCTCAGAAGAGTCTTTCCCTCCCATCTTCTCAGGAAGACCTTGCGCTGTTGCCAGGATCTCCTGCAAGGCAAAAACATTGGGAAATTACTGAGGGTAGAAAGAAAGGGGCAGGAAAAGCAAGCAAGATGTTTGATGGGATAGAAAGAAAATGGGCAAACAACCCCAGTCCCATTTTAGCATATCATTTTAGCAAGGCTGGATTACTGTAACGCGCTCTACGTTGGCCTTCCTCTGTCGTTGATCCGGAAGCTCAAGCTGGTGCAGAACACTGCCGCCCGGCTCCTGTCTGGCAAGCCAGCAGGTTGCCGTATAACACCCGTCTTGCAGGATCTGCACTGGCTGCCTATTGAGCACCGGGTCGCCTTCAAAGTGCTGGTTCTTACCTTCAAGGCTCTGTACGGCCTGGGGCCAGCGTATCTGAGGGACCGCCTCACTCCCTATTGCCCATCGAGATCACTACGGTCTGAGGATGCCAACTTCCTGGAAATACCATCAGCAAAGTCGGCACACTTGACATCTACCCGCCGGAGGGCGTTCTCCGTCATAGCCCCCACGCTGTGGAACGCCCTCCCGGCCGAAACCAGAGCCCTGAGGGATTTACTCCCATTCAGGCGGGCCTGCAAAACCCATCTGTATATCTCTGTGGCCATAAATGATGCTGCTTTTCAGTCCTTATACACCACTTACAAGATATTTTGGTGTCCAGAGCAAACAAGGCAGCACCTACTTATGCTTGGGATAAACTCTAGTTCACACCAGCAGTTCCCAAACTTTTTGATCAAAGAAACCTTCAGAAGATTTTTTCTTCTTCCGCATGAAACCCTAACTCTGTCCCTTTTGTGAAGTATTGTGAACCCGCAAAGTTATTCCTTTTTCATCTACTCCTATTGGCTGAGTGTTTTGTATAATGTAGTAGGTTTAGAAATTAAGAGAAAACAATGTATTGTTGAAGGCTTTCATGGCCGGAATCACTGGGTTGCTGTAGGTTTTTCGGGCTGTATGGCCATGTTCGAGGAGAGAAAAGATTTTAAATACAGTGACAAAGCTTTAGTTTGGTACAGGAAGTTTTTGAATTCACAGCTAAAGTGATGAACAAACCCATTTCATTTTGTTTGGAGACTGGGCTCTATGTCCAGCAGCTGAATATAATACTATAATAATAATAATAATAGCAAGAACAACAACTTCTCCCCATTGGATGACTTCAATGCAGTTATTTTGGGCCTGGAAGAGCACAGAGTATTCCAGAAGTAGTATGGAGAAAGATCAGGGTCCTCAAATTGGAGCAGAGTAGCAACTGAGCTCACAGTGGATCTGGAGGTGAGAGCAGGAGGGGCAGAGCAGGTGGGGAAAGAGGCCGAGGAGCAGAGCCTGGCTTCTCCCTCACATGGGCCCCATCTTGGAAGGAGGGCAGGATGTACGTGTAACCTATCCATCAGTCCCAAGGTGAGTGAAACCAAGAGGAAATGCCTCACCTGTCCTTCCTGCTTCTCGTCCTCTGCCCGACTCAGGAGGAAGCCTTCCGCCAGGGCCACCGCCTGGGAACAGGTCTCTGCCCCACACTCTCGGACCCAGCTGCCCATCTCTGGGGGCAGGATGCTCAGGAACTGCTCCAGGATCACCAGGTCCAGCATCTCCGCCTTGGTGTGTTGCTCCGGCTTCAGCCACTGGCGGCAGAGAGAGTGGAGGCGGCTGCAAACCTCTCTGGGCCCCTCGCCCTCTCGGAAGGAGCACTGCCTGAAGCGCTGGTGCTGTGCGTCCAAACTATAAAGGTCCCAGGATGCTGCACTGCTCCCAAGTCCTGCTTCAGGTCCAGGTGAGCTGGGTCTCTCCATGTTGGAACCACTGTTTGTCGAAGAAGCAAACTGGATCCAAGATGCTCTTCCTGGCTCGTCTTTCTATGGAAAGAATTCCCTCAACAGGCTCTGAATGGAAAAAGGGAAGACGAAAATAAAGAAAGAGAAAAGAGAAAATTAAAGTCAAGGCCTTTGCAGACGATGTGGTTTTGATTATAAATCTAGAAGGCCACGATTTGAAATTCCGCTTCCATGGATATATGTGTTACAATAAATTAAAGGCAGATGCAAATTTCAATAATCATTACATAAGGAGCGCTCTACTAAAAGTTTGGCTAAAATACAAAAAGGGATGATAGAAAAGAAGACCTCTCTGGACCTCCCGAATGAGGCATCTAGGACGAGGGAACCTGATGGTGGCAAGTGGAGAACGTACAAGGATTTGTTAAGTGGGAATGGGCAAAAATATACACTGAAATCAAAAGAACAATGAGACATCGAGGGGAAAAGAACGGACTGGTTTCCTTGCCTACAATTAAGAGAGAAATTTAAAGTAGATGATAATATTGGGTTTGAAGACCAAATTAACGAAATGGAAGAAATAATTTTGGAAAAAGAAGACAAATTAGTAGGGAAATTATATAAAATTCTATTAAAATGGGATAATGAAAAAGATCAAGATAGGGAATTTATGAAAAAATGGTCTAGAAATGTAGGATATAAAATAAAAATTAATACTTGGCGCTCAATTTGGAAAAGAAACATGAACGAAATTTACTGTTATTCATATCAAGAAAATTGGATGAAAATGATATATAGATGGCATTTAGATCCAGAGAAATGGGCGAAATTCTACAAAAATACAAATCCAAAATGTTGGAATTGCGGAGAGAAAAATGGTACACATTTCCACTTAAGGTGGCTATGTCCCAAAGCCAAAAGATTTTGGAAATTCATACATAAAGAGATTGAGAAAATATTGAATTGCAGAATGGAAAGGAAACCAGACTCGTTCTTCTTAGGGAGAGCGGATTTCAAAGACTCAAAAATGGATTAAAAAATGTTATAACCACCACGACTGCTGCAAAGATATGATATGCTAAATATTGGGAATGGAGTGGAGCCCCCACAAAAGAAGAGCGGATCTTAAACATTATGGATGGGATACAAATGGACTGGCTAACCAAGTCATTAAGAGACAAGGAAAATAGAAATTTTGAAAGGAGTAATTGGATTAAAATTCGAGATTATTGTAGGTTTGAACTTAATGTTGATCTACGTTTACAATAAAATATGTTCTTAGACTATGTTTTTTCTTTTTACTCTTACTAAAGGCACTAGATAAGAATTATGAGGACTGTAAAGAAAGCATAGAAAGAAAAAGAAAGCAAATACACGCATTCTGGCGAGCTTGGAAAGTAAAGTAGAAAAAATTACTACGCTTCATCTTCCTTATATTTGAAAGCACCCCTTTCCTTCCTTCCCTCCCCCCCCCATGCCCCCCTCCCATCCCCCTCCCTTCATGGTTTTCCCTTTACACTTCTTGTTCATGATCATTTGTTTGTAGAATCTATGTTAGGATGTCTCACATTATGGTGTTAATTGTGTTTTTTAGTTGTGGAAAATTAATAAAACATATTTTTTTAAAAAATCCAAACAGGCTCTGCTCCAAAAAGCTCAGCCAACAATCACATTTTCTCTGTGAAAGAAAGGCAGAATTGGACAACAAGATTCAAGAGGCTTTTTAGTGGAGAGTAAAAAAACCAAGCCCCTGATGTATTCCTTTATTCCAGAGCCAGGTAATGCTGGGCCCTCGTTCCACCGGGGCCTCTGCTTCTCCAGCCTCCAGGCCCACCTGGCCTCACCTGGCCTCCCCTTGAGCTCCCATTCAGCCCCCCCCCCCCATTCATCCAGCTGATGCCTCCTGATCCATAGGCTTCCTTGTTTCCCTTCTTCTCAGTCAGTGTGTGTGTCTCCGCGTGTGTGAGGGGGCCAACCTGTGTGTGGAACAGGCCTGGGCCCACTCCGGCCCTCCCTCTGGGTGTTTTGGGCTTCGGCCCCTCTTCGGCCCTTTGGAGAAGGAATGGGAAGAAGACTCCCCAGGAGGAGAGGAAGGAGGAGGAGAGACAGGCTGCAAAGAGGAGGAGGAGGCCAAAGGGGCCAACTCTTCTCTTCTGTCCCAGCCGGGTAAGGAAGGACGAAGGGGAGGGAGTTTGGGTCTTAGACGGACAGGAAAGGCAGGTCTGAGGAGGGGGCCCACTTCCTTCCTGCCTCTCTGGGAAGGGAGATGTTGACAAACTGGAATGTGTCCAGAGGAGGGGGCCTGAAAGGATCAAGGCTCTGGAGCACAAGCCCTATGAGGAGCAGTTTAAAGAGTTGGATATGTTTAGCCTGCAGAAGAAAAGGCTGAGATGAAATATGATATTCCACCAAAAGAAGGCATCGAGTTCCAGAGAACGGGGGCCACAATGGAGAACGATCTCCGTCTCGTGACCTCCAGGTGGGCCTCTTTCACGCCCGGGACGCAAAGGAGGTTCTTGTTTGCCGGCTGCGGTGTCCTTGAGTAGGCAGGCATCAGCAAGCGGTCCTTTAAGTATGTTGGGCCCCGCCCCGTAGGGCTTTTGGCCAAGGTCAAGGTCTTATGTAAAGCCAAGGTGCAGGGATGGTGTAATGTGGCTTCATGTGTTCTGTGAAGGCTCTATACTCAACGGGCAGCCAGTGCAGGCGCATGGATTACTGTAGCTAACGATGGTGTTGTCTCGCTTGGCGCAATGTGGCATCTCCATCGATGTTCCTGTGGTTCCCTTCGAAGCCTGGCGGCCATAAGATCTCCGTTTTGATGGATTTATTTTGAGTTTGTGGGCTGCAGACAATTTTCGGGCTGCCATCCTTCAGCAGGGTTGTCAGTGAGCACCCTAGGCCGCAGACCCAGCAAAGGCCGGACATAGATGTTGAACACGTTGGTGATAATATGGCGCCCTGGGGTACAGTAATTTGGCCATTCAACTCGCTGGCGTGAGGAAGGAGCTAATCAAGCTAAAGCTGCTCCTTGTGGTGGCATGTCGATTACTGTCCACCGTATCGAGGTTTGAGAACTACTGGCCTCCCTTGTCCTACGGCGGATAGTTGGCCACCAGGACTGGCATGCCCGGGCGAAACCCTGGTTGAAAGGGGTCAAGCCATCTGAGGTCCAGGCTGGCTTTTTTCTGAAGAGGTGAGGCGGACCAAGGCTTCTTTTTCAAGAGTGGGGCAGGGCATCCGGAAAATTCCCTGCTCCAGGGAGTGGTTTATTATCTGCATCAGGGGACCGAGAGCTCCTCTGCGCAGTCCTTAACTAGATGGGAAGGGCAAGGGTCCGTGGAGCAGGTAGTTGCCCGTGCTGTGGAGATTATTTTCTTGACTGCTTCCAGGTCCAGAGCTTTGAAGTGGTCAAATTTCTGGTTAGTTGGTGTATGTGGTCCTTTTTACCCTCTCACTCGTATCATCGGGCACGGATGGCAGGTCTAGCCGAAAGAGCGGTGATTTTCTCTATGAAGAATTCCTGGAATTCCTCTGCTGAGATGGCTGGGGTGTCCCTGGTTTTTGGCTGTGGATTAGTAGTGACCAAATCTCGGACGATCCTGAAGATCTGCGCTGGGCGTGATCTCGCAGCTGTTATTAGGGAGGTGTTATGAATTTTCTTTGCCTCTTTTGTAGCCCGCCTGTATGTCTTGCGCATGTTTTCTGAAGGCTGTTCTTGATGTCTGGCTAGGTTTCCGCCGCCAGGCGCCTCCAGTTGTTTCCGTTTGCTTCAGTAACCGCAGTTCTTCAGTGAACCACGGGAGCGGAATCTGCGTGGTCGGAAGAGGCGTTTAGGGGCTATTTGGTCGATAGCCTTAGACAGGGCTGCATTCCACCTTTCTACTTGATCGTTAAGGGTACCTCCAGGGACTTCCACGGACTCTAAGGCCGACGCCAATCTGGTAGGGTCCATGAGTCGCTTCTGCCGCGCCAGGATAGGTTCTGGATCTGTCCTTGGTGGCAGAGGGATTTCGATGTTAACCTTCAGGGTGAAGTGGTCTGACCAGGGGACCTTCGTTGTTGCTTGTGGTATAGTCTTTAGCCCATATCCGAAGACTAGGTCTAAGGTGTGTCCGGCCTGGTGTGTGGGGCCGGATTCCATTAGTGAGAGACCTAGAGTATCCATTGAATGGATGAAGTCCTTTGCTAGGGGAGACGACGTAATCATGTCTGCATGAACGTTAAAGTCCCCTATCACAATGAGTCTTGACGATCTAAGGGTCCAGTCTGCAACAAGGTCAAGTAATTTGGAGGTACTCTCCCTCGGGCCCCAGGTGTGCGATTAAAGGATTGACAGGCTCTCCTTGGCGTTTAGGGTAATTCCCAGGCACTCAATGCCAATGATCTCCGGGGTCTGTACAGCTGTTATGGGGATGTGGTCCCGACCAGTATTCCTACTCCACCTCCCTGCCTCCAATTCTGGGTTGATGGAGCATCTGGAAGCCTGGAGGGACAGCTCACGGAGGGGTATATTGTCCCCTCCCGGGTCCAGGTCTCCGTAATGCAGGTGATGTCTGCGTTTTGCTCAGTGATATGCTCACTGAATGGAAGTTAATCATTATATGTGTGTGTGTGTGTGTGTGTGTATATATATATATATATATATATGTTTAAGATTCTTGTCTACCCTGCATTTGATAATACCAATAAACATCATTAAAAAACTCATAACATGATCTCTGCAGTTTTGCTTCTCTTATAAATCGTAATGCTCTTCAAACCCTTCCAGTATTTCCTGTTGGTCCTGGGAGTCCTGCGTGCCAAGTTTGGTCCAATCCCATTGACGAAATCAATCCCCTCCCAACCCCTCCAGTATTCCAATGTGGACGTATTGGGTGTTTGTGCCAAATGTGGTCCAGAGAATGAAAATACCTCCTGCCTCTCAGAGATTGACACGACGATTCAGAACAGGAGCAAAATGACAGTCATGAAGCAGCAACGAAAATAATAATGTTATGGTTGGGGGTCACCACCACACGAGGAAAGGGATTAAGGGGTCACGGCATGAGGAGGGTGAGAGACCCTGTCCTAGATCGTTCCTTCCTCAGAGTTAAATACTCCTTGTATTCCTGAAGAAGGCAAGGCCCAAGATGACCAGAGTGACCAGGGAGACCCCGGAGTGCTGCTCCCACCTCGCCAGGAGGAGTCTCTCCTCTGAACTGACCCTTGGCAGGAACCTTCCCAGACTGGCCGTTAGCCCCGCCCCTTTCCTGCTGCCGCCTGGAGAGCTGCGTCGCTATGGCAATGCCTGGGCCTCAGGCCTAGTTCCTCCCGTCAGCCAAGGCTTCTCTCGACCCCAACCTCCATCCACAGGCCTCAGACCCACGTGATGACCACTAGGCCTTTCGTGACAGCCCCCAATCCACGGGGAGTCCAGGCCTGGGCCCACTCCGGCCCTCCCTCTTTGTCCCTTTGTAGAAAGAAAGAAAGAAAGAAAGAAAGAAAGAAAGAAAGAAAGAAAGAAAGAAAGAAAGCAAGCAAGCAAGCAAGCAAGCAAGCAAGCCTGGGATAAAGACTCACCGGAAGGAGGAGAGGAAAGAGGAGAAGAAACAGGCTACAAAGAGGAGGAGGAAGAGGCCAGAGGGGCCAACTCTTCTCTTCTCTTCTGTCCCTCCCGGGCAAGGAAGGGTGAAGGGAGGAAGAGGCCGGAGGGCTGGTGGGCCCTGAGTGGGAGGATTTGAAATGGAGAGAGAGAGAGGTGTGAGCAGCCGATTGGCTGAGTGTGCCAGGGGCCAGGGTTCTGATTGGCTGCTGCCTCTGGCTGGTTGCTGGGGCCAACAGCTCTAACTGCCGTTCTGCCCTTTGTGAGGAAACATGGCTGGCTGCCCAGTTCCCTGATTTATTTCTAATGGGACTTAAAATACAAGGAAGTTTTCAATCTGAAGTTGTGTCTGCCACCATTGTTTATGTATTTAAGTCGTATCCTTGATCAGACAGCGGCTGCTATAACACAAAAAGTCTTGGCTTCACGTTCGCAAAAGAGGGGCCTTGCCTCATCGCCTTCAAAGCCGTGTTCAATTTGCCTGAACACGTAACATGGAACAACTACTCTGCCTTGATCCGACCACACCTGGAATCATACTGCATTCAGTTCTGGGCAGCGCCATTGAAGGGAGATGTCAACAAACTGGCAACAAAAGATAGCATGGATTAAGATGAATATACTTCCAAAACTTTTTTTTTTATTTACGACACTTCCTATAGTAAGAAATGAAATTGGCTTTAAGATGGGGATGAAAGATTGATCTGGGTTTGTCTGGGGTGGGAAGAAACCTCGGGTAAAGATGAAAACATTAAGAGACACTGCCGGGGGAATCCTTTCCTCATAGTATGTACGTATATACTCACATTTAGTTGAATTCAGTCTTAAAATATATTTTATATATTATATTGCTCTCACTGAAATAAATTTCCAAATATTTTGCTTTCATGGCTCTCTGAGTCCAAAAGGTTCCCGACCCCTGCCTCTGCTTCTCCAGCCTCCGGGCCCACCCGGCCTCCCCTTGAGCCCCCATTCAGCCCCAACCCACACTTCCCACACACACACACGTGATTCCTTCCGCTGGTGCCTCAGGATCCATCGCCTTCCTTGTGAAGAATTTATTTATTTATTTCGGGATTTTACCCCGCTCTTCTCAACCCCCAAGGGGGACTCAGAGCGGACTTACAGTACGGCACAATTCGATGCCCACATAATCACAATATAAAACCCCAAAACCCTTCAACAATTAAAATACAATTAGAACCCAGAGTCTTTGAAGCAAGGGTTAAATACTTGTCTTCCTGAAGAAGGCAAGGCCCAAGATGACCAGAGTGACCAGGGAGACCCCGGAGTGCTGCTCCCGCCTCGCCAGGAGGAGTCTCTCCTCTGAACTGACCCTTGGCAGGAACCTTCCCAGACTGGCCGTTAGCCCCGCCCCTTTCCTGCTGCCGCCTGGAGCTGTGTCGCTATGGCAACGCCTGGGCCTCAGGCCTAGTCCCTCCGGTCAGCCAAGGCTTCTCTCTCTCCCAACCTCCATCCACAGGCCTCAGACCCACGTGATGACCACTAGGCGTTTCGTGGCAGGCCCCAATCCACTGCGAGTCCAGGCCTGGGCCCATTCCGCCCCCCCCCCCCTCTTCAGCCCTTTGGAGGAAAGAAAGAAAGAAAGAAAGAAGGCCTGGGATGAAGACTCACCGGAAGGAGGGGAGGAAAGAGGGAGGAGGAGGAGGCCAGAGGGGCCAACTGTTTGTCGTCTGTCCCAGCCGGGCAAGGAAGGCGGAAGAGGCTGAGGGCGCCCTCTCACCTCCGCAGGAGGAGAGGAAGGAGGAGAAGAGACAGGCTGCAAAGAGGAGGAGGAGGAGGAGGAGGCCAAAGGGGCAAACTCTTCTCTTCTGTCCCAGGGAGGGAAATGGTCTGGCTGATGGGCCCAGAGTGGGAGGATTTGAAATGGTGGGCTGGACTGAGGGAGAGCTGTGTCAGCAGCCGATTGGCTGAGTGTGCCAGGGGCCAGGGTTCTGATTGGCTGCTGCCTCTGGCTGGTTGCTGAGGCCAAGAGTTCCAACTGCCGTTCTGCCCTTTGTGAGGAAACATGGCTGGCTGCCCATTTCCCTCATTTATTTCTAATGGGAATTAAAATACAAGGAAGTTTTCAATCTGAAGTTGTGTCTGCCGCCATTATGTATTTATTTACTGTAAGTCATATCCTCGATCAGACAGCGGCTGCTATAACACAAAAAGTCTTTGTTCCACGGTCACAAAAGAGGGGCCTGGCCTCCTCGCCCTCAAATCCGTGTTCAATTTGGCTGAACACGTAACATTGAAGAACTACTCTGCCTTGATCCGACCACAGCTGGGATAATACTGCGTCCAGTTCTGGGCACCGCCATTGAAGGGAGATGTCAACAAACTGGAATGTGTCCAGAGGAGGGACCTGAAAGGATCAAGGGTCTGGAGCACAAGCCCCATGAGGAGCGGCTTAAAGAGCTGGGCATGTTTAGCCTGCAGAAGAAAAGGCTGAGAGGAAATACGATAGCCATGTATAAATGTGTGAGGGGAAGTCACAGGGAGGAGGGAGCACGCTTGTTTTCCGCTGCACAGGAGATTGGGACGCAGAAACATGGCTTCAAACAACAAGAAAAGAGATCCCGCCTGAACATGAGGTGGTGCATGCGCCTCCCTTTCTTCTTCAGGCCAAACATGCCCAGCTCTTTCAGCCGCTCCTCATAGGACTTGTTCTCCAGACCCTTGACCATTTCAGTCCCATTTCAGGTGGGAGCCCCTCCCCCCAGCACCCACTGCTGCTCTGGGACCAGAGTGAAGAAAGAGAGGGGCCAGGAAGACCACGCCACCTTGTCTCCTGCACTCTGCTAAAATATAATATAATATATTGCGTACACATAAAATCTTGATAATATTATAATGTGATACAATACAATACTAATAATAATACCATATTTCAATTATATATTTTATATTACGTGTAACATTACTAGTAATATTACAGTATAATGGTACAGTACAATAAAGTACTATATAATACTAATATTGTGCTATGGTAATCTGGATAAATAAAAATGTAACGTTCGTTTGTGGGATTGACATAACTCAAACACGAATGGGTGAATTCTCACAAAATTGTGACACTATCCCCCTAATGACCATCACTCATAAAACCCTTCCGGAAAACAGCGGAAAGGAGTTAAAAACCCAAACAAGCTTAACAATTAAAAGCTAAATGACGAAAACAGAAAAAAGGGAAGGAAGAGGGAGGGAAGGAAGGGGAGAAAGAAAGAAAGTAATAAAGAAGGAAAGAGAGAAGGAAACATTATTATGTTTATTATTATGTCCCATATTTCTAACCTGCCCTTCTCAACCCCTGAGGGCGGACTCAGGGCGGCTTACACCGGCAACAATTAGATGCCAACTTAATACAAATATAAACAAATATAACAGTTTAAAACAGTAAATAGAACATTAAGTTAAAAACGCATTAAAAACATTGTCACCAATCCATAGAGCCAATGCCAGTCCCATTCAACATCTCAAGTGCTGTCGTGCTTGCTGTCCAAAGGCCTGGTCCCAGAACCACCATTTAACCTTCTTTCTGAAAGAAAGGAGGGAAGGCGCCAACCTGATCTCTCTGGGGAGCGAGTTCCACAGGCATGGGGCCACTGCCGAGAAGGCCCTGTCCCTCGTCCTCGCCAAGCGCACTTGCGAGGCTGGCGGGACTGAGAGGTGGGCCTCCCCAGACAATCTTAAACTGCGAGGCGGGACGTAGAGGGAGATACGTTTGGACAGGTAAGCTGGGAAGCATGGAAGCAAAGAGCGAAGGAAGGAAGAAAGGTGGTAGAGAAGGAAAGAAGGAGGTACAACTAGTCCGAACGTATCTCCTTCTACGTCCCACCTCGGAGTTTAAGATCTTCTGGGGAGGCCCTGCTCTCGGCCCCGCCTCTGACACAAACGCACTTGGTGGGGACGAGGGACAGGGCCTTCTCGGTAGTGGCCTCCCGCCTGTGGAACTCGCTCCCCGGGGAAATTAGGTTATTGTCTTCCCTCCTCTCCTTCAGAAAGAAGTTGAAAACATGGGTGGGGGGCCAGGCCTTCAGGTGATTATGCTGAGAATGACAATGGCAATGATGACAGTTGCTATGGTAATGGACTATGGACAAGCCTGATGGAATCTCCAACCACAGAATTCGGCCAGATAAGGCCTCAAAGCTGTTATATTTAAGCATATTTTTAATTGAATTGTATAAATCCTCAGCGTCTCATTACTAAAATTGTTACCCAATCGCACTGTCCAGTCTC
>JARBWK010003404.1:0-12456 GCA_030556195.1 Anolis apletophallus | reverse complement strand
CATTCCAACAGCCTGAGGCCCTTTCCTGTTAATGGCTGGGGGGGGAAAGGAAAAGAGACTGAGGTCTGGAATGGTGGGATTTGGGAGCCCAAAACACCGGGAAGGTAAGTTTGCTCATGCCAGTTTTGACAAAACCCTTTTCCCCCCCTCCTTCACGCCCCCCTCCTCCGAAACCCTTTTTTTTGCATCCCCCTTTTTCCCATCCCCCTTGTTTGTTTCCCACCCACGCTGCCGGGTTCAGGAGGAGGGGGGGGAGGAAGACATGGGGGAGTCTGCACAGTAGCCCCGCGGTCGTCTTTCTCCCCCCCGGGAGAAGCGGCAGTGTGAGCAAACAGCAGAGCGGCGGGGAAAGAAGGGACCCCAGGAAAAAAAAAGGGGGGGGGGGAAAAAGGGTTTTGGGGGTTTCCCAATTTCCCACGGCACCCCCGTGAGGGTCTGACAAGGGGCCGGCACACTAGTTGGGAACACTATGAGGATGTGATTCTCCTGAATTTTTTGAATACATTTTTGATTTTTAATAACAGAATTATATTTTTTTTAATGGCAAAACGCATGTATTAACATAGTAATTGATTAGGGAAAAGGTTTGATGCATCTAAAAAAAATAAGTAATATTTGAATTTTTAAAAAATGTAATGGTGGGTTATAGTTATACCTCCCCCCCTCAAAAGACATGATTGGACCAAGTTTGTTATTCTCCCCCAGCTGCAGTGTGATTTTTTTTTAAATGGAGGTTGGGAAATTTTTTTTATCCAACTTATTTATTTATTTATTTATTTATTTATTTATTTTTTGCTATCTGCCTTCACCCCAAAAGCCCCGAGGGGGTGAACCCCATAAAACAATGCCCACATACAAAACACATCATAATATGATAAAACAGCCATATAAAAAAAAATACAAATTACAGTTAAAACCACAAAAAAAAAATCTCAGTATCTCATTCTTTAAAAAGGTTTCCATCGTCATAATATTCCGTTGGTCCTTTTTTAAAGTTTTTTTTGGGAAAGCTTGCTCGAATAGCCAAGTCTATTTTCAAATGTTAGGGGGAGGGGCTGATCTGAAGTCACAGGGGGCATTCCAAAAAGAGGGGACTACTGAGAAAGCCCTGTCTCGTCCCCACCCCACCTCAAGCGCGGGGCCGAAAAACAGGGCCTCTCCCGATGATCTTAAACATCTAATGGTTCATAGGGAGAGATGTGTTCAGACAGGGGGACCAGAACCCAAAAGTTTTAAAAGGCCCAAAACCAGCACTTTGAATTGTGCCCGGTAGCAAACTGGCAGCCAGTGGAGCTGGTGCAAAGAAAAAGGGCCCTGAAGGTAGCTCCTTTATCAATCTGGCTGTTCCGTTGCCATTTGAAGCTTCTGAACATTTCAGAGGCAGCCCTATGTAGAGCATTGGGGTAATCTATAGGGATGTAACCAGAGCATGGACTATCGTGGCCAAGTCAGATTTCCCCGGTATGGGCGCGCTCGCAAAGTTTTAATTGTAAGTTTCCTGTTCCCCGGGAAACCGGGGGTTCCAGGCTCGCGAAGTCCAGGATCACACCCAGACTGCGAACCTGTGTCTTCGGGGGAGGAAACCCCTGTAAACACGGGTGTACTTTTCCCCCTGTTCGGCCTTTCACTGACCGGGGTGCCTCTGTCTTGTCGGGATTCTTTTCAATTTGTTTGCCCTCACCAGTCCGACACAGCGCCCAAACACCGGTTCAGGACCAAAAAAAATTTCCTTAGTAGTAGGTGGAAGGGGTGACAGAGTTGGGGGCATCTGTGAAAGATAACACTGACTAAACCCGGGTGGCCCCCCCCAGTATCAAAAGATGTTAAACAACATGGGGGGAAGGAACCCGAGGAACCCCCCAAGACAATGGATGAGGGGGTTTAAATTGTCTCCCAAGAACACCATCTGGGAAAGGACCGGGCCACTGCAAAAAAGTACCCGGGGCCCAGAAGGATACCGGGGTCAACGGTATCGAAGGCCCTGAGGTCCACAGAACCAAAGGACATACTCCCTGTCCAGCTCCTTTTAGATCATCCACTAAGGCGACCAAGGCTCTCTCGGTACCATGCCCTGGCCTAAAAGCAGATTGGGCCCGGATCTAGATAATCAGTGTCTACAAATACATGTGCAATATACACCATTTTCTACATTGTTACAACTGGTTGTACTTGTCTGGTTTGAAATTATCACAGATTCCATATATATTAATAGTTTAGAATTGCTTTTGTTATTTGTTTTAAAAAACTGATTTTACTGTGTGTGCCCTTGAGATTTTCGAAGAAATATTAACTAAATATTTTTTTAAAAAACAAGTGGGTACAATGGGAAAAAAGTTTTAAATTTTTAAAAAAAAGAAATGAATGAAATAAATTTGGGGAAAAGACTCAAGGTTGATAGCACAAGCTCTATCAAGCTATTTCTTTGTCCGGGGAATATTAGTTTGTTATTCTACTGGAAGGTGATCTGGGTGTCCTGGATGTTCTGTACTAGGCCAGGTTTTTTTTTTATTGAATGCTCCCTGTGTTTTTCCCTTTTCCAGCACCAGCTATTTGATGAAATGGTCTGGAAAATTTTTTTCCTGTTTTTTCCCTTTTTAGATTCAGGTAGTCCCACTAGCAGAAAGAACACAGGTTCATTGAGGGTTCAATAGCACCTGCCCCCTTTTATAGTACCCGGGGGAAAAATCTGTATTCATTTCTGTTCTTTAGATTTTTTCAACCTAAGGAAAATACATTTTTCCCTTTTTTCTATCAAAAATAAATTGCACTCGAGGAAATGACTTTTTCAAAAGTCCAATTCCCTGCTCAACATTTTACAAAAATGCAGGGGGGGCATTTCACTATTTGCTGGGAATTGCTATCTTTCCCTGTTAGTGACCCTTGTTGGCATGTACCCCTGTTTTTCTGGATTCAGTTTCTATTTGTTTGTCATCATCCAGCCCTTCCCCTCCAGGCTTTCATTCAGAGGATACACTATCCTTTTTGAGGCTATTTTTGAAGGCTTTGGGGAAATATATTTGGGTTCAAATATGTCCCCCCCAGATGATACTCCCCGCGGTTTCATGTTATTAAAAAATCCCAGGGTAAACGGCACCCTTTTGGGGATACATGAAAAAAAGGAGAGGGGTAGTTACAAAGGCTCAGCAACAGGCTATAAGTTTTTCTACCAGGGGAAAAAGCAAAAGGGTGTCCAAGAATAAACAATCATACATGATTTGTGTCATACAAAAAGTAATTCAATGTTCCCCTGTATTTGTTCAGGTGTAGAGACCACTTATTGATTAATTATAATCCCAAAAGGGTAAGAGTATTTTCCACAATTTTCCAAAAAAGGAAAAATCCGTGATAGTCTGTGATAAACTTCCCGGGTGTAAAGTGTCCTTCCAAACCCGGGGGCAAATGTCCAAAAAAGAAACGGGGGCCCCCAAAACGAACAAAAAGGGGTTAAGAACAGCACAACCTGGGGGGAGAGCAAAATGCTCAATCAGGGAGAATCCCCGGGACGCGATGCAGAGAAGCCGCGGGGCGCCCCCCGAGAGAAAACGAAGAGCCGACGGATGCAGATGCCCCAATTTGCGGCCGTAGAAAGCCTTTTTTGTACTTTTTTCAAGGCTAAAAAATGGGGAATATGGGGTCTAAAAACCCATGTAAAATATGAGAATGTAAGTATGAAATTTTTTAAACACCAAAACCGATAGCCCAAGTAATAAAGGGGCCAATAAATACCAATTAGGGGGATGAAACGGGATAAAACCCAATTACATATCTAGTAGGGTGACCCAAAGGAAAAGTAATGAAGGCGTTATCTTTAACTCCCCCCAGCCCCAGATGGCGAGAGGGAACGGGGAGGGCAGCAGACCCTCCACTCTGATCCCCTCCCAAAAGAAATCCTCCCCTCCCAGTCTCCCAGCCCCCAGCTGGGGAGCTGAGGCGGGTTAAAGATAACCCACTTCAGCTAAATGGCGGGGGGACTGGGGAAGCAGCTTTTTCCATCTGATCTTGCTCAGCTGAGCAGAGAAAAGAGTGATGCTCCCCTCCAGTCCCCTGTCCCCACCCGAGGGGGGTTAAAGATAACCCCCCCCCAGTCCCCTGGCGAGGGGGGGACTGGGGCGAAACCCCCCTTTTCCACTTTTGCTCTCACTCAGCTGAGCAGAGCAAGAGCAGAGGGAGAGTGATCCCGCCCTTTTCCAGTCTCCTGTCGCCAGCGGAGAGCTGAAGGGGGCAAAAGTCCCCCAGCTCTCAGATGGCAAAGGGGGACGGGAGGGCGGGGCATTTCCTCCACTCTCCCTCACCACCCGAGCAGAGCAAGAGCAGGGGGGAGAGTGATGCTGCCCTCCCGGGTCTTCTGTCGCCAGCTGAGAGCTGAGGGGGGTTTTAAAAACCTCTTCACCCTTCAGATGGCGAAAAGGGGATTAAAAACCTTCACTCTTTTCCCTCGCCAGCGGGGCAGACCCGAGAGGGGTGGAGAGTGATGCTCCCCTCCAGTTCCCCCCTCGCCAACCGAGAGGTGAGTCGGGAAAAGATAACCCGCTTGTTTCCCCCCGGGGACAGGAGGGTGGTGGACGCCTGCACAACCTCCCCCCAAAACCCAATGGGGGTTAAAATAACCCGCAATGCCCCCAGTTTTTTGAGGGGGGGGAGGGAAGAGTGGAGGGTTTGCCCTCCACTTTCCCCCAGCACGGAAGCACCCGGAGATTTTAAAAAAAAGGGGCCGGAAATAACGACCCAAACATCCCTTTTAAGGAAATGGCGATCTCGGGGGGTTTTAAAACGTCATTTCCGGGGTTGGGACCCCAAGGGTCAATATAGGGTCAAAATAATTTTAAATACAAAAAATTAACGGGAAATAAAAGTAAGGGGCCGGGAGATATCCCCCCCCTAGTAGAAAGCATTCTAAACCCAAAACCCAATTCAAAAGCTATGGGCGATCATGGGGGGGAAAAAGGGACTGATGTAACATAGGGCTAAAATCAATGTTTTCACAGATAACCGGCAGTTGCAGCCACAGGGGAGACTTTAATCAGCCAAACAGAAAGAACTGGGGGGAAAAAAGGGGGAAAAAAAAGAAAGTGGTTGTGAAGAGAAACCAGACAACATGATATGCCCTGGGCACATAGCTGCTCCAGACGAGCCTTGCTTTGAATAATCCCATTAAGAGACTGCCAGGGGTAGGAAGATTTGAAGGTTAGGGAAAAAATTTCCAGACTTGCAAATTTAAAAAAGTAAGTCCCAGAAAATGTTATGGTACCAAAGGGTTTTTTTACCCTGTGAAAAATCCCCAAAAACCCAAAGCTGGGCCCCCAATAGTTTTTGCAGAAGAGCATGTACACTGAAATAAAAACAGGGAAATTTGTCAACATATTTCCAAGTAGTCGGAGTTCTATCACCTTTTAAACTGGGGGCCGGGCCCTTTTTTACTCAGGGGCCAAAAAGAAAATATTTGGAAATTTATTTGGGGGAGACCCATATACTGCAATATATATATATTAAGACTGAATTAACTAAATGTGGGTATATACGTTTTTATTATGAGAAAAGGTTTCCCCGGCAGAATGATGGGACGCTTCAGACCTGGCTCTGCAAAAGGCATCCCTCAGGCCCCGGGGAAGGAAGAGAAAGACAAAAGGGAAAGGGAAAGGGGGGAAAAAGAAAAAAAGAAAGAAAGAAGAAAGAAAGGGGAAGGGGAGAGGAAAAAAAAGAAAAGAAGAATGAACTATGGAAAAGAAAGAAAAGAAAAGCAGGAGGGGAGTTTTGGGGGAAAAGAAAGAAGGAAATGGGAAGGGGGGAAAAGGGGAAAGGGGGGGAAAAAAAAGGGAAAAGGGAGGGGGAAAAGTAAAATAATGAAGGCAAAAGAAGAAAATAAAGAAGGGAAGAGAGGGAAGTTAAAAAAAAAGGGAAGGAAAAGGGAAAATTAAGATTTTAAAGAATATAAGAGGAAGGAAGGGAAGGAAGGAAGGAAGGAAGGAAGGAAGGGGGGGGGGGCGGGGCGGGAGGCAGGAAGGAAGAGGGAGGGAGGGGGGAGGGGGAGTGGGGGAAAAAAGGGAAGGAGAAAAAAAAAGGGGTGGGGGGAGGGAAAAAAGGGAAAAAGAAGGGGAAGGGGAAGGGGAAAAAGGGGGGGAAGGAAGGAGGAAAGGGAAAAAGAGGAGAATGGAGGAAAGAAGGGGGGGGAGAGGGGGGGAAAAGGGGAAGGAGAGAAGGAGAAGGAAAGGGTGAAGGGGAAGGAAGGAAGGAAGAGGAAGGAAGGAAGGAAGGAAGGAAGGAAGGAAGGAAGGGGGGAGAATGGAGGAAAAAAGGAAGGGGAGAGAGGGAGGGAAAATAAAGGGGAGAAAAGGGAGAAGGAAAGGGTGAAGGGGGAAAAAGGGAAAGGGAAGGGGGGAGAGCCGGGATGAAAACATAAAAAGAGCCACATCTGGTTCCCAAAGGTGGGTTTCCCCTACCCCTGCTTTAAACAAATAAACAAAACAAAAAAAAAAACCAATAGCTTTTAAAAATGAGTATATTTTTTATTTCATTGTCCATGTTTTTCTCGCCCTCACACTTTGCATCTTCAAGCAGTTATTTCAGATGACGCTTTTTTCCCTCTAGTCTTTCGGGAAGGGAATAGAAGGTCATAAAAGAATTCCTGTGGAAGGGGAAAATGGGACAACATTTCCCCCCCAAAAACCTGCAAAACCCAACAAATTGGGAGAAAAATAGGGGAAAACCCCCGTTTTTCTTTGTGAAGATGATAACCTCCAGAATGGATGGAGGTGCTTTACATTGAGGGAGAGGCCCCAGCAAATTTTTTAAAATTGTCATTTGGGAGGTTTCACAAATGGGAAAGACTGCTGGATTCTGTCCAGAAATTTTCCACCCAATGTCATTTTGAAACTCAAGTTAGAGTATAAAAAATGGCAACCTTCCCCTTTTTTATTTGTCGGGAAAGGAATAGTGGTTTTCCCGGGTTTCCCCCCCTAAAAAATAAAGGGGACATATTATGTTATACTAAAAAACATAATAGAAACAGAATATTCATGGGGGATAATAATAATAATTTTATTTTAAAATTCCCAACCCATCTTCCCCCAAGGGGACTTGGGAAGCTTAAAAGGGGAAAGCCCAAAATTACAAAAAAAACCCAACCAACAAAAAAACATCAGAAAAAAAAAAAAAAAAAAAAATAAAAAAAATTTGGGATGGGGGAGATATACATAAGAGTTATGAAAAAAATATAATATTTATTTTTTTTTGACAGTATTTTTTCTGTCCTTCATTCACTGTCCATCTGCTACACTGATGAAGTACCCCGCCCCCCAAATTGCTTTTGCGGGAGTTTTTTTATATCCTGTAAATTATGTTAAATTAGCCCCCCCACACATAGGTGGTCCCTTTAAATTTCTTTTGACAGATGCAACTGTTTTTCGGGTTGCAAAGGTCACAAAAAGCTAAAAAAATTGGCTGAAAGCTCACTCTGACCCGGGCTGGTTTCAACCCATGACCTTTCAGTCAGTAGTGATTTTTAAAACAGTTTTGGACACCCAGCCACGCCGGAAGTTAAAGGGAAACACATCATAAATCAAACTGGTTAATAACAATTATATTTTTAGTATCAAACCCCCACATGGGTGATAATCAGGTGGGGAGCATACTGCAGTTAATAGGTATAAAATAATGCAATTTCATCCTATAAATACCAAAATAATCCACGGTGAGTATAATCCAAACATAGGTAAGTGTTTTATAGAAAAAATTTGTCCAAGGTAAAACCCCCTGGTAAGTCTGACTGACTGTCCGCAATATCAACAAATTTAACAAGAACCAAAAATCTGAGGGGCCAAGAGAAAAAATGGATGGCACAGTTGTGAGTTCAATGTATCCACTGATGTGAAGGCAAAAATCAATCACCAAATGAGGGAATTATGATCCACAGTATAAAAATCGAGGAGTTGAAACGGCTGACAGGATTACACTTTTTACGGGGCTCCTTCGCCGCCAACCCCGGGTTGAGTCTTTATCAAGGCCCATCAACCAGTGAAAAATTTTTAAGTCTCATCCATAATGTATATTCCAAAATGGGTGGCAAAAAAACTCATGCATGGTACGGGGCTGAAAAAACATAATAATAAAAAATAACAGTAACAATATATATATTCAATATGACAAAGTTCCCCAACAAGCAACCCAAGGTATAAAGCTTTAATAGTGATAACAAATATGAATATTAAAAATATTAAAAATTAATCAAAAATGAACGTTCCATTCCATAGAGGTAGAGTCTCACCCAATGGTGTATATTATGGCATTTACATTATCAAGGAAGACATCCCAAAATATAGTGTTAACAGACAAGGTAGCCACAGCCCCAGTTAATAATAAAAAAACTGGAAAAGCTGGACAATATGAGGATTTATTGAACTGCAAAGACTCTGGCACAAGCCAGTAAAGGTGGTCCTAGTGGTGATCGGACACTGGGTGCAGGGCCCAAAGACCTTGGCCTGCACTTAAAAAAAATTGACAGTGACAAAAATTACCATTTGTCGCTGCAAAAAAGGGCCCCCCTACTTGGGTCTCTTTCATGTTATTCCAATACATCACATAGCCCCTATAAATTTGGGAAATGGGCCGACATATGATCCAATACAAACAGCCAGCATAGTGATTTGTTTGTTGTGTACCAATTTTTGTTGTTTTCTACTAATTTACCACCACTACTACTAAAAAAACAACAACAATAATAGCAAAAAATAATTTTGGGCCCCCCTCTCCCCGTGGCTCAAGGATAAAGGCAGATTAAAATTCACAACTTAAAATGAATTGGTTAGGCCTGCAGGAAGAGATGGGTCTCTCTCTCTCTCTCATATATACTGTATTGCACAATACACTGAAGAGAACTCTGTTGATTACTTTCAACTAGGACAGATCCACTGACAGAGTGGTTGAATTGTGAATTCATATTTGTGGGGGTTGGTAAATGTAAATAAACAGAAGCATTACCACAGTTTCTGAACCAAAATATACCCTGCAGTATAAAAAAGGGCACTGGCTTTTATAACAAGTAACAATAACTTTTTTTCAGTTCAAAAGGTCAAAAAGGGCAACAATTAGAATTAGAATTCCCGAGAACAGAGAGAATAAACAGTCATTTTAAAAAGTCTTTAAGGAGTTTATGGTTTTTTAAAGGGTTTTTACTTCAGGAGTTGGCAGCCATTTCCTTCCCCCGGCTGGTTTCCCGTCAGCACTCTCTTCATTCCCAAAAAGAAAGTGGCAGTTAAAACCGTTTGTCTCAGCAGGAAAACCCGAGACAGCAGCCAAACAGGGAATCTGGTCCCGACCCCAGCCAACTTTCCAACACATGTCTTTTTAGTCAACTCATAACATCATGGTGCCTTTTTTCAAAACCCCAATTTTTAAAAATGAACCCAAATGATTTTTATGGCTTTTCTTTTTAGGGTTCCACAGTGGGTGTCAGCCACTGTTATCTGAGTTGAAACATTTTACACACAAAATCACTTTTTTTATGCACAAAGCCCAACAGTTTTTAATGATTTGGGTAAAAGTAAGCCCCATTCAAAGATATCCATTCTGTTTGAAGGGGTTTTCCCTATCTTTTTAAGAGAAAAATTCAAAAAGGACCTTTTAATTTTCCCGCTGAATGGCAAACAAAAAAAGGCAGGTCATAATTTTTTATATGCACACAGACCCAGGGGGTGTAAAGCCAAAAAAAAAAATATACCCAGGGGGGGTTTTTAAAAATAAACCCACAAATTCAATAGTTCATTCAAATAATATAATGTTAATTTCTCCTATCAAAGTCACAGAAAAAACCATATATAAAGGAAGGGAAAGGGCCCCCAAATAAAACCCCCCGCGGGGGTTTAAAAATGCAATTTTTTACTTATCCCTGCAGGGGTTGTCAGTATAGATATAACAGCTTCATTGCATCATATGAAATTATACAGAATAAACATTCCCATGGGGGAAATCAAAAATGCGGGGCCTGAGGGGAAATTTTGTCTCCTCTAGACAGATGGTTCAGGCCCGGAGTGCCAGGGTTTTGGAAGGCCCAGAAGTCCGTTTCCCCGGGAATAGTTTTTTCAAGGCACACCCCTTGGCCCCCTATTCATACAGCAGTATAAAAAGATATATAACCCAGGCGATTAGCCGATCATGGGGGCCCCAAAGGGGGGATAGTTTTCTTTTAGGTCAAAATTTTTTCCCCCCTGACGGGGTGGGAAATTGATTTTCAATCAAAAAAAGGATTTGCATCACAATACATACTAATATATGCAAATTTAATGCAGATCCATCCCTTTCCCCTTTTTTTTTCAAAATTTTCCCCCTTTTTGGGGGAATACACAAAAGCTACCCCTATGTAAAAAATTTTACTATAAAATTTTGGGGAAAAGGGAGCACCCACACGATGAGTTTAAAGGATAAGGAACTACCCAAAAAACCGAAATTTCCCCAAAAAATTTTTTTAAAGAACATTGTCAGAATCGGAGCATTTGGGGAAAATTTTTTAAACAAAAGCCCATTTATTTGACTATTTTTCCCTTTTTTCTTTTTTAACCTTTTTTAGGGGAAAAATTTTTACATTTACAAAACCCTTTGGGGGACACCTTTTAAACCCAAAAAGACACAAAATGACCCCCCAAACACAGTAAAAAAATATTTAAATTGACCTTGATTTTTGGGGAGTTGAAAATTCACCTACATCCAGAAAGCATTTGGGACTCAAACAATGTTGGATCAGGACCAAAATTAGAAAAATTAATACCCCCAAAAAAAAACAGATTGAGTTTGGGGAAAAAAGACAGGAGCCAGGGAGGCTGAGAGCAGTTTCGGCACAAACCAAAGGGGGGGGGGGGGTGGGGCCCCGCAGGGGCCAAAATATTTGAAAAACCCCCGGGGTTTTTGGGGGGGCCGCAAAAACCCGGAGAAAAGGGTCCCTTTTTAAAGGGAAAAGGAGGGGGTATTTTGGCCCCCCTGCTTCCCCCCCCAAGCAGCCAAACCCGAATTTTTGGGGTTTTTTCCCCCTCCCCCACAAAAAGGGAGAGCCTGGGGAAATGGGGGAAAGGATCTCCCCGGCTGCCCTTAAAAAATGCTTTGGCCGGGGGCCCAAAATTTCCTTTTTTTTCCCCCTTTTTTTTCAGTTTTACCATTTTGTTTTTGCATCTAAATGTTTAATACTATTTTCACATTTATTCAATAAAAAGTTTTTTTTAAAAATTTCTTTTTTTATTGTTTCTAATACCCAAATGTATATTTTTTTATTCCCCCCATTTGCACATTTTTTTATGCTGGTCATTGACCGTAATTTCTTGTTTTAAATTTTAAACCCCCTGGGTTTTCCATATGTCCCTTTTTTTAAGGGGCGCCCTTTTTCCCCAAAAAGGGGCCCGTTTTTCAGGCCCTGTCCCTTTTATTGACCAACAGGACAGGACTGGGTGGGGGACCAAAAGGGAAAGGGGGGGTGCAGTTTCCCCGGCAACGCCTGCCCGGGGGTTCCCCAAATCACAGGGCGGGGTGGGGGGTCCCCCTTTCGGGGTGTGCCTGCCCCATCCCCCCCCGGGAAAGGGGGGGCAGACAGAACTTTTTTAAAGTACAGTAGACTCCCTTTAAACCCCCCCCAAGGGGGGAAAAATTTGATCAAGGGATGTAGTTTCTGGTTTTTAGCCGGGATCCCATACTATACCATACCATTAACTATTGACAAAAAATAAAGAAGATGTATTGTCTTATAAAAAATTATTTTTTTTTTAAAGTTTAGACAGTGCACTTTTTTAAAAAATGCAAAGTCAAGTACTAAATACAGATGGAGAACATAAAAGGGATTCTAATAATGTTTTTTTTCATGACAAACATGCAGAAAAATACCATGTCTGTTTAAAAGGGGGGCAAGTCAGTTTCTTTTTTGAGTTTCAATCATTATCTTATAGGCATGAGAAAAAAATTATGAAAATGAAAAGAAATGTAAGGATTCGTAAAAAAATGGGGCTTTTTGTTTTTTGGGTCGCTACCGCGATCCCGGGGAAAAGACTTTTTTTTACGGCACCCCGGGGCCCCTTTTTTTATCTGGACGGGATGTCGTAAATGTGTCGATGGCCCTTTTCCCTTAGTAAGCGTGGGGTTTTTACCAAAAGGGGCACCAAAAGGGGGACCATCACACCACCATCCCCACCACCTTTTCCCTTTTTTCCCAAACAAAAGGCAAAGAAACACTTGGGGGGGCCCGGGGGGGAAAATCCTTTTTTAAAAAAAACCGGGGGCCCCGAGGAAAAGCTCATTCAGGTTTCGTTTTTGCAGGGAAAGGGGGGAAAAAAGGGGGGAAAATTTTTGCCAGGGGGCCCGCCTGCCCCCTGTTAAACAGGCCTGGGGGCCCCCCGGGGAAAAGGGGGGGGGAGGAAGGGGGAAAAACAACCGCCCCCTTTTTTTTATCCCCTCCCAAAACTTTATTAATATTATTCACCAATTTTT
>JARBWK010003403.1:0-12458 GCA_030556195.1 Anolis apletophallus | reverse complement strand
AGATGTTGAGTAGTGCACGGAATAGCTGAATCCAAAGACGTTATCGTAGGCCGGTCCAGAAGTCATACACGAGGGCTGAAGACACAGGCAAAGTCAGGAGGCGGTTCCGAAGGTCAACACAAAGAGCTGCACCAAAATGCTGCACCAACAGCCGAATTCAGCAACACATCAAAGAGGGAGAAGGCAGGTGGAGAAACATGAAGACAGTCCAAGGGTCCCAAAACCAGAGAGGAACTTGTAGAATTTCAAACCACGCCACAAGGAAAAGTCAGGCAGCCACAGGTATATCAGGATAAAGAAGCCAAGAAGTCTCAAAATCCCAAGGTAACACCTTGCTAGCCACAAGGACAAGCCCCAAAAAGCCCACCTTATATTAGTCCTCAGCTCCACCCAAATCAGACGACTCCCCATTACGCATCAGCTGCAGCCCCAGACCCACCTGCAGCCCAGCCCTCCAGCTTTTCCACCTTCTGTCAAGAATTAGATCACCCCAATCCTCTGGCAGGCCCGGATTACCTGATTGTGGTGCCCTAGGGCGGGGGCGCTTCCGGGGTTGGGGCCGCTTCCGGGGTGGCCCTCCTTCCTCCTCACTGAAGGAGGGCCCGACGCTGACGACGCGAGCGAGGAGGGGGCGGCGAGGCTTCTCTCCGCCTCCTCCTCCCTCGCGTCGTGTTGGCCCCACCCCTCAGTCCTTCAGTGAAGGAAAGAGGGGCGGGGCCGATGACGCGATGCAAGGAGGGGGCGGTGGGAAGCCGCGTCAGAGGCTGTAGGGCCTATGGCGCTCCGCGCGCAGGCGCAGGAGCGCCAAAATATCAATTTTTTTTTAAAAAAATTAAATTTTGGGGGGTCCGGACCTGCTGCCCCTCCATGGCTGCCACCCTAGGTGATGGGTGTTAACTTTCAAGGTCTTGCATGGTCTGGCACCGCTGTATCTGAGGGACCGTCTCCTCCCCTACCAACCCCAGAGGTCACTTCGTTCCGAACAAATGAACCTCCTTGAAGTACCAACCTTCAAAGCAATCCGTCTTACATCGACCCGGCACAGAGCCTTTTCTGTAGTGGCGCCGTCAATATGGAACACTCTTCCTACTCTCCTTCCACAAGGCCTGCAGGACTCACCTTTTCCGGCTAGCCTTTGATTGCTAGGCTGGAAATCTTTAAGCTACGAGCAGTTACCGAGCTACCGGCTTTCCGGAAAGCTTGTAAAACGGTGTTATTCCGGCAAGCATTTAACCTTTAACCCTCCTGGCCACAGCGGAATGTTGTTATACTGTCTGATATTTTATTGTTATATGTTTTTATGCTTCCTATTTAGTTCAATATGTTGTAAACTGTTCTGAGCCAACGTGGATAGGACGGTATACAAATCGAAATAATAATAATATTTTTTTAAAAAGCTAGTTTAATATGTTTGCTTTTACCTCTGTGTTTTTACTTAACTGTAAGCCGCTCCGAGCCCTCGGGGAGTGGCGGCGTACAAATACTACTACTACTACTACTAATAATAATAATAATGTGGTGTGTTTAAAGTCAGAGGGTTATTCCTGTCCTGGAGTGCAACAGACAGCAAGCTAGACAAACCGGGCTAGCTTTAAACCTTTTGGTCAGTAGTAATGTTAATGCAGCTGACTCCCAACCAGCTGTGCAACAACCCAGTCCTTTCAAGTAAAAGAACATACAGATCACATATCAATGCAGAGCATATTTGGTTGCAACTGTCCAAAAGTCAACCAGATATAGTCTCACTGTGCAAATTAAAACGGTCTCATTCTTCTCATTGAATTCCCTTCTTCTCTGCCAGAAACCAAGTAAAAGGTTGTAACAAATGTGTGCAATAAATTGTGAATCTGAAATATCTGCTCTGAATTCATTCAATGTTTTGTCTTACAGTTTTGTCACAATTTTTCTTTTTTTCCATTTTTTTTCTTTTGCACCATCCTAACTCTTTTCTGGATTTGTAAGAGTAGTAGTATAAATGGTGTTTAAAGCCTTCTCTGCCAAAGAGTGCTAGTGTCTCACCAGACTATACATCCCAGGATTCCATAGCACTGAATCAGAACAGAGTGGTGCCAAAAGTATTAATTCTGCAAAGTAGATGTACCACGAAAAAGGAGAAAAGCAGCAAAGGCTTTAACCTTCTAAAACTCTTTTTAGTCATTGATATCCTGCCAAAACAAAATTCAAGATGGCTGAAAACATATTAAAAATGGTGCAAGTTAAAAACAATGAAATACAATATTTAATAAACAAGTTCGTTATAAGTTAGGAATAGTTTCCATTTTCTAATAATGTGCCCAATTATTCTGTTCCCCTCAAATCTATCATATAGAGGGGGGGGGGGAGAGAGAGACAGACAGACAGACCGAGCTGCTGAACTTGCTGACCAAAAGGTTGGCAGTTTGAATCCACTGAGTGGGGTGAGGTCCAACTGTTAGGTCCAGCTTCTGCCAACTTAGCCGTTCAAAAATGCAAATGTGAGTAGATCAATAGGTACTGCTTCTGAGGGAAGGTAACAGTGCTCCATGCAGTCATGTTTATGGCCACATGGCCTAGGGGGCGTCTACGGGCAACGCTGGCTCTTTGGATTAGAAATGGAAGTGAGCACCACCTCTCAGTGTTGGACTTAGACTTCAGGCGCTTCCACACAGCCCCATATCTATCTATCTATCTATCTATCTATCTTTGTATATAATAAAAATCAGTGTTTGCTGAGGGCGGGAGGTGCGGAGGAATATGTGGCAGCGTTTCGATTGGTTGCCACTGTGGGATTATTTGCATAAAGGACTCTGATTGGCCAGCAAAAGTGAATGCTTGCGTGCAGTGCATATCGCCTCTGATTGGCGACAGAGAGGGGAAAAGGGCCTGACTGAATTAACAGGGCCTCCATTACTACATAAAGGGCCTGAAAGGGCCTGACGGAAATAACAGTAAGACTTCCTCAACTTGATTTTCCTGACTAGGCCTCAGTTACTGCAATACTGTGGAAAGACGGATCCACATTTACTGTATGTATCATGCTGTGTAGATAGAAGGGACATATACCTTAAAGAGACGCCATCTTGGTTTGGGCAGTTAGCCAGTTGGCAGTTTTTTTCCCGTTGGAAATGGAATGTTCATTTTTGGAGAGGATTTCACTAGAAAGAGTTTCCTGAGGCACGGAGAGCATTGCTGTGTTGTTCCAGGTAACCTAAAAGACTGTAACCTCTCAGGCATGCTTCATTTAACTTGATTCTCCTGACAAGGCCTCAGTTACTACATAAAGGGCCTGACTGAATTAACAGTAGGGCTTCCTAAATTTGAATATCTGGACTAGGCCTCAGTTACAACATAAAGGGCCTGACTGAATTAACAGTAGGGCTTCCTAAATTTGAATATCTGGACTAGGCCTCAGTTACTACATAAAGGGCCTGACTGAATTAACAGTAAGGTTCCTAAATTTGAATATCTGGACTAGGCCTCAGTTACAACATAAAGGGCCTGACTGAATTAACAGTAGGGCTTCCTAAATTTGATTATCTGGACTAGGCCTCAGTTACTACATAAAGGGCCTGACTGAATTAACAGTAAGGCTTCCTAAATTTGAATATCTGGACTAGGCCTCAGTTACTACATAAAGGGCCTGACTGAATTAACAGTAAGGCTTCCTAAATTTGAATGGAGACTGAATATTTACTTGTAAAAAGTGAGATTTTACTCATTGGCGCTGTGCCAGGGCTTGGGAACTGAATGTTCCAGAGATAGAAAGAAGAGCCTGAAGAGATTGAGATGTGAGAGAAACCCTATTGTTTTCCAAATGTTGCAACACCATGAACGCGATAGTGTTTTAAGCTGAAGGGAAAAAGAAGGTCTTTTAAAAAATGCTATGAATGACATTTGGCCTGGAACTGTGTGAGAATTATTTTACAGCAACCTTTTGGAAATGAATGGTTAGAAGATGCGCATGGCAAGTAGAGCTTTTCCTTTGGCAAGCTCAAAGGAACAAAGTGCTAACGAAAGTATCAACTTGGGACCACGCTGCATGTAGAGCTGATAATGTATTGTGGGAATCAGAATTAATACTACGCAATGCTCTATTAACAAATAGAAATGTTTTGCCTAGGGAATGCCTTATTGATTGGATAGAGTAATGTGGTTCCATGAATGCTGACCAATTATTTGTGTGAAGAAGGGCGGGGCCAAGGTTTGCCACCATTGATTGTATAAAAACCAAAGGTTGAGATTTGTTCAGGACTCTGCCATATTTGCAGCTTTATGCAAGGCAGGCTCCCTCAGCTGATGTCAATAAAGTTGGCTTCATTGTACCACAGTATCAATTGTTGCGTTTTCTCGTACCTGCGCTCACACGAAACGCCGCCTGAGGGACAAGGTATTGCCTGGGAGTTCTGGGACTCCTGATTTTCCTGCTACATCTTTGGTGACCAGCCCGACGTGATGGACAAGGCAATCCAGACGAGTCTGCGACGCTGAAAACGCAATCCTGTTGGCAGGACGGCCTTCGCTCGTAAGTGGGGAACTGGGGAGAATCAGGAGGGCTGGGAAAAGGGGGGCCCCCAACCCAAACGACCGGCTGCCTGATTCGCCCCAGAGCACCACTTACTGACCAGAGAGACCGCAATTACAATATACTGCCAGTGAAGCCAAGGAAGAGGGAAGACCGGGGGCGCAGCTTGGGAAAGTTGCACCTAGTGAGCAATCCGGCAGTAGAAAGCGCGCAGAGAAAAAGTCGGGGGTGGCGTCAGGACCGTTGCACCTAGTGAGTAATCCGACATAGGGAACACACACACGCCATTTGAGGGGAAGAACCTTGAGTGCCCCTTAGAAATGGGTGGTGGGAGTTCCGGAAAGCAAGGGGACGCCCTTGAGGTGTGAGGCCTTTCTGGTCTATAAGAGGGAAAAATAAAATCAAATCCTGTGTGTATGCATGAGCTAGAAAATGTTTGTTCAAGAAGTGCTGTGGAATTGTTAAAGTGTGAATTGTTATGTATTTGAGCAAGGCAAAGGACTGTATTTAGTTTTGAAAGAAAGAAACTCTCTTCCTTGGAGTAGGATGTACCTAGAATGCTGATAACAGATAGAAAAGGAAAGTTGGCAGGAAGAGAGAGGTCTTTTGACCTTGTATTTGAGAAGAAATGAGACTGCATATTAAAATACTGGGCTTGAAAGAGATGCCTTATTAAATGTTAAATGTTATCTGTTTATGAGAACCAAAATGAAGTACATTCATAGGAATATATATATGTGTGTTTAAACCTGTAAGAAAATGTACAAAGCATGTAATGAGTGTTTTACCATAAGAAATGCATGTGTGGGGAAAATGTGCCAGTATGATGAATACTCAGAGATGTTGCATTGTAAAGATTATATATAAGAGTGTGGGTTGTGTGTCCCGGCGGAAGATGGCGCCCACACAGTTTCCCCTTATCTATACAGAACATCCCCGTGGGGGGGGGGTGACTGCTAAGCATATGCATTTCTTAATTGATACACCAACATGAATGAATTAGGGGGATTAATCACTAACAAGCATATTTGTGTGTGTGAATGATTCTGGAAAAATGAATATTTGCTTATTTATGTAAAAATCCTACTTCACTCTGTGGAGACTGAATATTTACTTGTAAAATGTGAGATTTTACTCATTGGCGCTGTGCCAGGGCTTGGGAACTGAATGTTCCAGAGATAGAAAGAAGAGCCTGAAGAGATTGAGATGTGAGAGAAACCCTATTGTTTTCCAAATGTTGCAACACCATGAACGCGATAGTGTTTTAAGCTGAAGGGAAAAAGAAGGTCTTTTAAAAAATGCTATGAATGACATTTGTCCTGGAACTGTGTGAGAATTATTTTACAGCAACCTTTTGGAAATGAAAAATGACATTTTGGAACTATTTCTGTTTAATAACTGATTCAAAAGGAAGGCCATGATTCTCACAGCGAAATATATTTTATGAGAACAACCCTAGACATTTTTTAGTGTGAATTAAATGCTTCAAAGTTTGTTTTCAAGCACAAGACAACTTTAAGATTTCCTTTGGATAATGAATTGTGTACTTTGGAAAGGAGATGATTTACATTGGAACAGATAGGGCTACCTGCCCTGGAAGTTCGCCAGATTTAAGACTGTGTTGTTGCGTTGGAAAAGCAAGTCGTAGATTGTTATTAAACTGAAAGTACATTGGAGAAAATCTGAGAGTGACAATGAACAAGGGATGGAATTGATAAAAGGCGATTACAACAGCGACACCTAGTGTCCTTGGGAAAGTAAATTAAATGGAATATGATGTCATGATGGAATTGATAAAAGCAGATGGACAGAGAAATGTGAGATAAACCGTGGAGAGAGATTGTGAAAGCAAAAGATGTGATATCGATGGAAATCAGAGGAGGATCCTGCGACTGGGTAATTAGCTCCCTTCCCTCTCTCTCTCCTTCTCTCTATTCACTATCTTTGCTTTTCAGGTCTCAGGCCTGGAAATTATGTGGAACCATGCTTATAAATTGATATCCATAAGAATTGGCCGGATGAGTGACTTTATTTACAGGCCTTCTTATACAGAGGCTTATTTCAGAGACTACAGATTGCAGAATATAGATATTCTCCTCATTTTACTTGGAATCTAATAGACTTATTTCTTCAATCAAGGATGACTGAGATTGTTTTCTTATGCCAGAGATCAAAAGAGATAAAAGTTGGACATGAGATGGCCATCTGAGCCTAAAAATAACCAAGGCCGGACCTGCTTGGGATTGTACTAAAGGCTATATCCTTTTCAAGTTAAATGATTTCTCTTGTTGAATTGTTAAAGTGATCATTACCACCATTTAGTTTGGACTGTTAGTTTGATAAAAAGATTAATTTGTTTGTGCCCTTTTAGTCAAGTGTTCAGAATCGTGTCTTTAAAAAAAAAGATGAAGATGATGTCTTTCACAGCTGGATGCCACGCCCCATTACAATGGAATGGGAGAGAGATACCATCTACCAATTGATAAAAATTTGATTGCCAAAAGATTGCAAGCTCAGGACTGTGGATATGTTGGTTGCAAATGGTCCAGGTATTGTTCATTGGAGGATTCCATTCCCTAGGGATGACTTGGAATGGGACATTGAAAGGAACTTTAGCGAAAATGTGTCAAGAAACTGATTTGAATGAAATCCAAATTCTTCTTATGATATTGTTAAAAGATTAGATATGCACCTACACTGTTTGAGATTGTTATTTATGAATTGAGATATGAAAAACCATCACAGAGAGATTCCACAGAGCTGAAAAGAAAGGAAAATGAAAAGAGGTGCAAGTATTGGTTCCAAGGGTTTCTATTTGTTTAAAATGATGTGCTGTGTTTCCCTGTTACTGTTCTATTTATGTTTCCTCAGGTGATTTATGTGGTATTAAAACAAACAAGCTAAATAAATTGGAGACTTTGCCCATTGAGATTGGAAAAAACGGGCAGTGTGATGTGATATGATGTTTTCCTGTCCCCCTGCGAAGAGATTAAGGCCTTGACCTATATATCGAAATCCAGAGAGATACAGATGGAAATAAGCCATTGGATGGCGGAGATGTTATTATCCAGGTGGACGATGACCAGAAAGATATGCCTGACCAAAGTTCCGGCAGGCGCGCCAAAAGGAGGTCCAAAGGAAAAGGAGAGTCAGCATCGTGGGGGGGCCACTCTCCTGGGGACAGGCTGATCGAAAGACCCCCCGAAGAGGAGGATAGTCATCCGAGAGTCGCCCAAAGACATGACATTGGGACTTGGGGGGTGCCAGTTTTGGGTTTTTCTGTGTATTGTATAGTTTTGTGTGTTTTGGCTCTGCTGGTGGTGTAAGACGATCCTTTGTAGGCCTCCACCGGAGGGCAGAAGTGATAAGGCTGACCAGTAAAATGTGTTATTGGGACTGACCATAGTCCAACGCAGGGCAGTTAGATCAAGATACAGATACAACATATGCTTCAGATAGCACATTGATACATGCATATACAAAACAGTAGGGCCATTCTCATCCCTACCTTTAAAAGTAAGGATCCTCAAATAACGCTTGGAGGATTGCAGTTAACAAATTTAATTTCCTCAGTAGTGCTGGAGGAACCCAATTACATTTTGTTTCAAAAAGTTAAACTCATTGCACAGATCACTATTTATACAAAGGCCACAACTTCAGTTATGTCTAGACTCAGAATCTGTCTGACATGAGAGAGAGAGAGAGCTGTATCCTAACTGACCTTTGTTTGAGATAAATGAATACACCGGTGACAGCATCTGTTCAAGTTGGCAGATAAAGAGACCCTAACTTGGGGTTTTCTTTGTCAAATGGGCTAATAGCTATCATCCTGGGAGATTGATATCAGTGGGTTGGTGTGGGCTTTCTAACCCTGCCAGTGTGAACTATCAAAGGAACCCAACCCAGAGAGAGGCAGAAGAGGTGGGAGGAGTTCCAGCCAGAGAAATGGGTGCTGGGTGTGATGATACAGTGACCATTAAGGATCAACTGTCTGACACCAAAAGCCCAAAAGGGTAGAAGCCGGAGCCACCACTGAGATCCTGTCTTTAGGGTCATACCCAGGAATAATAGCCCAGGACAATCAGAAGAGCATTGTGAGGCTCTGTCGCCTAGAAAATCCATCAGTGCCACCGAAGCTGAAGGGTTAAGTCAAACGGAGATACAGCAGAAAATGGCCTTAGATTAACTCTTGACAACAAAGGAGGATTTTGTGCAATGAACAAAAGATAACTGTTAACTACAATTTCATAATTTGCCAAATGTGAAATGGTTAAAATCATTAGCAATGCTAATTCTTGTGATCTTCTATTCTGTAACAATCATATTTTGTTGTTTGCCATTGTTTTTAAGATATTGCACCTTTGCAGTGAGAAAGTCAGCCAGAGCAGTCAAAAATTGTGTAAGGAGGGAAATGGGACACTTGAACTGTAAAAGCATGATTGTGTGAATGATTTGCTGGCCAGAAATCATTTACAAAAAGAAAAGGAAGGAATAAAGCAGAATTGATGCTTTTAGCAGAAGTGATGTCAGAAGAGAGTGATGCACAGCAAAAGTTATAGCATAATTGGCCTTAGAGTAGCGAGGCAGCTTGCCAAGCAACAGTGACAAGAATATATCTGAATGGTTAGAAGATGCGCATGGCAAGTAGAGCTTTTCCTTTGGCAAGCTCAAAGGAACAAAGTGCTAACGAAAGTATCAACTTGGGACCACGCTGCATGTAGAGCTGATAATGTATTGTGGGAATCAGAATTAATACTACGCAATGCTCTATTAACAAATAGAAATGTTTTGCCTAGGAATGCCTTATTGATTGGATAGAGTAATGTGGTTCCATGAATGCTGACCAATTATTTGTGTGAAGAAGGGCGGGGACAAAGTTTGCCACCATTGATTGTATAAAAACCAAAGGTTGAGATTTGTTCAGGACTCTGCCATATTTGCAGCTTTATGCAAGGCAGGCTCCCTCAGCTGATGTCAATAAAGTTGGCTTCATTGTACCACAGTATCAATTGTTGCGTTTTCGTACCTGCGCTCACACGAAACGCCGCCTGAGGGACAAGGTATTGCCTGGGAGTTCTGGGACTCCTGATTTTCCTGCTACAGAATATCTGGACTAGGCCTCAGTTACTACATAAAGGGCCTGACTGAATTAACAGTAGGGCTTCCTAAATTTAGGAATATCTGGACTAGGCCTCAGTTACTACATAAAGGGCCTGACTGAATTAACAGTAAGGCTTCCTAAATTTGATTATCTGGACTAGGCCTCAGTTACTACATAAAGGGCCTGACTGAATTAACAGTAAGGTTCCTAAATTTGAATATCTGGACTAGGCCTCAGTTACTGGGCTGCTATGTAAGGACTGAGTAAACAGTAAGGCTTCCTTAACTTGAAACTCCAGATCAGGCCGCAGATCATGGGATCCTGTGTATGGCCTGAATTGACAGGAACACTTCCTCAACTAGATTATCACGACTACGGCAAAGTTACTGAGATACTGTGTAAGGACTGAAATAACAGTAAGTTATTTGATTTTCCTGACTAGCTCTCCGCTCCTGGGAGAGGCCTGTGTAAGGCCTGAATTCACATTACCTTTTAAATGATGCCTTCTTATGCTTATGAAAACTTATAACCCCCCTTTTGACTCTTCTGCTAAATCCTTGGCAAACAGATGTTGTGGTGGCCAACAGCACGCAAGCCGCAGGTCGTTCCGCGAGTGAACAAGTCCCAACTTCAGCACGAACGCCTGTTCCCGGGTGAAAACCCGCACGTCCTTTCCCTTAGGCCCGCTGGAGCCTGCCCAAAGGGTTACTTCTCTTTCTGGTTTTCTCCCCATTTCTCCTGGGTTTTTTTTTCTCTCCTCCCGCTTCCCGGGCGCCTTAAGACTGCGAGGAGAGCTGCGTCCAAGGAAAAGATGCGGTAGCTCAAGCGGCAGGGCCAAGGCCGTTTGGGACGGGAGTCCTGGTTCGGGACCCCAAAGGGAGGAAAGGAACTTGTTTTTGCTTTTACATTCTTTATCTTTATTCTCCTCTTTTCCTCTCCCCTCACTCTTGGGACGTCTCTGAGCTCAGAAAGAAAGGTTTTGAGAAAGGAATTGGCCTATGAAGCAGGGGGCCACATCTGTTTGTGTTGGGCTGACATCAGGAAAGCAGAAATCATAATAAAGGTTCATCTCTGTATCTGTGCATCTATACAATATTGCCCCCATGTCTCCCTTGACCCCTTGTAACCCTTCCCTTCCCCTCCTTGCCCTTATCTGAGAAAGACTGCCTTGAGGGTGTTTACTATGTTTGTCAAGAGGAAATGCGACTGAGCCCTGTTCCCAAAAGCCTTTGTGGATCACCATATTCATATTGCATGCGGTTTCTGGTGGAGATCTTGTTATGGAAAAGCTAAGCCCTTGTCTTGGCCCCACGCTTCATCAGTCCTGAGGCGGGTTTGACGGTCGGATTCCAGTCTAACTAAACTAGCCTTTGGAACTTGGACAATAAATGTTTGCTCTTCACAGCGGGTAACCCACCTGGCCTCGGAAACCAGGTGTGCCCCAAAATAAGTCCTTTTGTCACCAAAAGGGTCTGAGTGAATCACCAGGCCTTCTTCCTCTTCTTCCCCATTCACATATAGATGGGACACATTGTGACAACCCCTGGTTGACCGGCCTCAGACTGGACAATCTTTCTATATCCAAACTGCTGACCCTCAATGCAAGGGGACCTCGAAGTTACCTCAGCAACTTCCGTCTTATGGCAGGGTAGACTATCTCCCCCATTAACCATTGAACTGCAGAGATTTTAAATTTCTCAGTAACCACTTGACCACGCTGCCACCATTTATCGGTCTGACCACTGACCTTGAGGGCCACCACCAATAAAAGAATTAGGAGAGGTGTTTTTCTTTTAAGATGCAAATAATTTATTATGACACAAATGGGTACAAATCTTGGTTGGTTTTATACTTCCTCAGAGGCACAAACTTATTCTGTTACACAAAAACACAATGGGGATATATTATAGGGTTTCCACTAAACCTCTATAAACCCCTGGACTCTTCCAACTTTAACTAGGGTCTCTACACCCATAAAACTGGACTGCTCTCTTGCAGACCTTAAGACCAACTAAAATACTGAAATGTTCTCTTACAGTCCTTAGGACCAACTAACACAAAACAAAACTCCTCCCCTCTCTTGTGGCAGTTGGCTTCCAAACCGCTCTTACCAACTGTAAAATTCAAACCTTGAACATTCTAAAAGCCTCTAGCCCTGGTTGCTATGGTGACAGCTCTTCAAAGCTTCTGCCAAGCCTCCCTTCTGTTTCACCCACAGCAACAATCCATAGACTATTCCCCGAACTACACAAAACAACATACATTTAACATATGTCACACAACATTTACACAAAAATAATCGACATCATTACACACATCAATCCAATGACTTCATCATCTCCAGGTGTTGCCCCAGGTCGTTACCTGGCCCGGACTCTTTGTTTTCATTCATATGCCAAACCTGTCAGTGATCCCCGCCTAAGCCTCCTTCCTGGAACTCCATATATGGCCACAGACCTCTGATTGGCCGAAGCCGGCAAATGGGAGCAAGCGCTGATAGGCCCCTGGAACTGACCGGCCTCCCGCCCATCAGCTGGCCTCAACGTTCCGACCAATCACCAACGGAGCCGGCCCAGAAGAAGGGGCGGGAAATTCAATTGTTTTGACAGTTCTGTAACCTTTAAAAACAATGTTTTGAATGTACATGCATGCGTTCTTTGCGAATCAGGAAGTGCGGTTCGCATCCTCTCAGCTGAGCAGAATAAACAATTTCGTGGCATCTACCTTGCAGTATTGGTGAGCATAATTGGATCTAAGGGAGGCGGGTAGGCTACGAGGACCTAGTCGCTCCGGGCTCGCCAGGTTAACTGAACCCTCGCGGCCTCTGTCCCGTAGTCGGTCTACGGGGCTTGTCCG
>JARBWK010003402.1:0-12458 GCA_030556195.1 Anolis apletophallus | reverse complement strand
TATTGACTCACACCTAATAAATATGACTGCTTTATAACACTCATTGGGAGAATTGCCCGAAAACATATTCCTCCAGGATGTGGGTGAGAATTCACTCTCGGCCTTCTTATAAGAGAGGCGTGTTTAACCTCTGTCTATTTACCCATCCATCCACCTGAATTCTACAAAGAAGATGCTGCTCCAATGAAACCACGCTGTGCGTCAAAATGAAACAGAGTAAAGGCAGAAAGATGGAAGGAAATGATGCCACAAACTGATTTGACACACACAAGCGGCTTTTTAAAGGGGTTGGGCGCTTGTCCAGAATCTTGATTTGCCTACTTTAACATCTGGCATGCAGACCTGCAAAGACGCCGACGCAGACTGTACATCAGCTTCGCCCAGCCACTGATACCACGTGTTTACATTCATTTACACAAAGATCTATGGGCAAAAGCTTAACTCACCTTGGTTTTGAATGTGGCCTTTTAAAAAATAATTATAAAATACATTTCAAGTTACTGCCATCTATCCACAACTAGGCAGAGAGCCTTCTCCATGGCGGCCCCAGTATGGTGGAACTCCTTGCCAGATGCTACTCGAGCGATCCCAGAGCTCGGCCCATTTCGAAGGGCCTGTAAAACTGCCCTCTTCAAATTGGCTTTCGACTAATTGATCTGCCCTGAGGGGTCCATGCCTTGAGTTCTAGAAATTGAAATTCTGTTGATTTTACTGTATATTGGTTTTATGCTTTTATGTTTCTATGTGTATTGCATGGCTGCTGGTTTGTATGCGCAACATGTTTTTATTGTATATTGTAATCCGCCCCAAGCCTGCAGGGAGGAGCGGAATATAAGATCGAATAATAAATAAATAAATAGGCAAATATGTGCTTAAGTCCTCTACCAGCCCGCACCACAGGAAGAACAGCATCATCCCCACATCAGCATAGGCAAATCTGTGCTTAAGTCCGTTCAGCAGTTCACCTACCTGGGAAGCATCATCTCTTCAGACACCAAGGTTGATAAACAGATAGATCGCAGATTAGCAAAAGCATATAGTGCATTTGGAAGGCTTCACCAAAGAGTCTGAGCAACAAGCACCTGAGGCAAAGCACCAAAATCAGTGTGTACAGAGCTATCGTACTGTCTATTCTCCTCTATGGGTATGAAACATGGGTCACCTATCACCAACACCTACGACTCCTTGAATGCTTTCATCAGCGCTGTCTTCGCACAATCCTAAATATACACTGGACCGACTATGTGACTAATGTTGCTGTCCTTGAGCAAGCAGGGATCACCAGCATTGAGGCCATGCTATTGAGAACACAGTTGCGCTGGGCAGGGCACGTTTCTAGGATGGAGGACCACCGCCTTCCAAAGATACTACTCTATGGTGAACTCGCCACGGGTCAGCGCAAGAGAGTTCCCCCCAAAAAGAGATATAAGGACACCCTGAAACAACATCTCAGGCTCAGCCAGATTGATCACCAACAATGGTCCACCCTGGCCTCACTTCGGGAGGCATGGAGAAGCACTATCCACAATGCTGTGGCCTCTTTTGAGAAGACACGCTGAATGGGTCTTGAAGAGAAACGACAACGCAGAAAGAACCACAACTTGGAAACAACATCACCCAAGGAGACTTTCCGCTGTGCTTTCTGCAACCCGAACTTGCCTATCTCAGATTGGCCTTTTTAGTCATCAACACGCTTGTAGAAAGCGTGGGATGAGTCCTTCCTAAGAATCTTCGTTCGAAGTAATGCCGAGAGAGATTTCTACCCTGATCTATCTCACACTTGAGGAACTCAGAGCAGCTTCCAGATTTGACAATTATTTAATGCCATGTTGAAACATAAAAGTAACAAGTACACAACATAATTAAACATTAAAATCAAAGTAAAACATATAAATAAAATTTAAAACTTTTAAAACATAGCACCAATTTATCCATAACTATCTTAAAAGAAAGTGCTCAGAATGTGAGACGAGGTCACTCAACTATTGAGTAGTGCTTGCTCTTCAGCTAGGAACCCTTGCTGCTATTGGGCCATCAAATGCAACAGGTGCCATATTATAATTCAAAAGGCAAAAGACGGAAGCACAGAATCCCTTTGGCTTCCTAGAATGCAAGAAAAAATGGTGGCTTCCAAAGACAAGGAAACTTGAACATTGGACAATGACAGAAGAGGTTTAGGTAGTAGGCTTGTGCATTCTGGGTAAACCGCAATCCTTTAAAGTGTCCTGGATTTTGGTGGGGGCCCTGATCCATTTTTTGGGGAGCCTCTTGATTTTGGGTGGGGGGTTTACCTGTGTTTGCTTTAGGGTGCCGAAATATTCATTTTCTATCTGGCCCATTATGGGGTGAGGGTCCCACGCCCCCTTCCTATCATTTTAGGCATTAAAGCTGTTTCTACTCTAGAGGAGAGGTGCTGCAGGCTGGTACGCGCACTTTCTCTTCCAGACCCACACCATGCCCCTCACGCTTTCTGAGGCATTTAAAGGAGGTATCTTAAAGCTGTTTCTACTCTACAGGAGAGGTGCGGCATGCAGGTGTACACACACTTTAAGGAGGCTTCTTACCTGTTTCTACTCTAGAGGATAGGTGCTGCAGGCAGGCACATGTGCTTTAAGGAGGCTTCTTACCTGTTTCTACGCTAGAGGAGAGGCGCTGTAGGCAGGTGTACACACACTTTAAGGAGGCTTCTTACCTGTTTCTACTCTAGAGGAGAGGCACTGTAGGCAGGTGTACACACACTTTAAGGAGGCTTACCTGTTTCTACTCTAGAGGAGAGGCGCTGCAGGCAGGCGTGTACACACACTTTTAGGAGGCTTCTTACCTGTTTCTACTCTAGAGGATAGGTGCTGCAAGCAGGCACATGTGCTTTAAGTAGGCTTCCTAGCTGTTTCTACTCTAGAGGAGAGGCGCTGCAGGCAGGAACACGTGCTTTAAGGAGGCTTCTTACCTGTTTCTACTCTAGAGGAGAGGCGCTGCAGGCAGGCGTGTACACACTTTCAGGAGGCTTCTTGCCTGTTTCTACTCTAGAGGAGAGGTGCTACAGGCAGGCACTCGTGCTTTAAGGAGGCTTCCTATCTGTTTCTACTCTAGAGGAGAGGTGCTACAGGCAGGCACACGTGCTTTAAGGAGGCTTCCTACCTGATTCTACTCTAGAGGAGAGGCACTGCAGGCAGGTGTACACACACTTTAAGGAGGCTTCTCACTTGTTTCTACTTTAGAGGATGGGTGCTGCAGGCAGGCTCATGTGCTTTAATTAGGCTTTTAAGGATAAGTGCTGCGTGCAGGCATGTACATGCTTTAAGGAGGTTTTTCAAGCTGTTTCTACTCTATCGGAGAGGTGCTGCAGGCAGGCATATACATATTTTATGGAGGCTTCCTGGCTGTTTCTACTCTAAAGGAGAGGTGCTGCAGGTAGGCACACATGCTTTAAGGAGGCTTTAAAGCTGTTTCTACTCTAGAGGAGAGGCGCTGCAGGTAGGTGTACACACACTTTAAGGAAGCTTCTTACCTGTTTCTACTCTAGAGGATAGGTGCTGCAGGCAGGTGCACGTGCTTTAAGGAGGCTTTCAAGCTGTTTCTACTCTAGAGGATAGGTGCTGCAGGCAGGTGTACACACACTTTAAGTAGGCTTCTTACCTTTTTTTACTCTAGAGGATAGGTGCTGCAGGCTTACAGCTGTTTCTGCTCTTTACTTTAGAGGAGCAGTAACTGGTAGTAGTTTTCAGGGAATTAGTCTTTTCTTTTTGTTTTCCTGGAATTAATAAGAAAGATTAAACTGTGATGCCGAAAAGCAAAGAAGGAGCAAAGATTGGCTCCCGCTTGTTTTCATTGCAGTCAGGTTTTTGTACTGGGAGGGCCCTTACCGTTAAGGGCTACCAAAGGTACCGAAGGAAAAGGAAGGAAACAAATCTGCACACAAGTCTTTTAGTTGGTGTAACATTTTGCATTTGAATGTGCAGACAATTCTCAAAAAAATGCCAGCAGCATATGGAACAATGACAACCCTGACCCGGCAGACAACTTCTGAAAAAAAAAATTGTTTGGAATGTATAAAAAATTTGTAGGCTTCAAAATCAAACGTGAACAATGGTCAATGACAGAATGGAGTTTATAAATAGCTGCATCATCCAATCGAATGTAGAGGCAACACCAGAGAATACTCAGAGAACACTAGCATATGGAACAATGGCATCTTTGACCCGGCAGACAACTTGATAAATATCTGCAAAAATATCTGCGGGCGGGAGAAGCACAACCTTTTACAAATACGGACATTTGCAATCAGGCTTTTGCACATGGCAGAAAGACGAATATGCTCGTAACATTAGCAGAGCCTTAACGTGGCACATTGAATTTGACCAGATGTTTCAAAAAAAAAAATATCACCGTTTCTCCACTGCAACAATTTTTGGGACGAAGGAAGAAAAAACGGAGAGAGGTAGGCCAAAAACAAGACCAAATACAGGCAGGCAAACGATCCAAGGTTTATTCAACAGAAATACTATCCAAAAAAGCATGTCGTTGCTTTGCTCCTCTTGAATTTGAAGGGGGTAATGAGCTTAAATAATGCTAAATGCTGAAATATTAGTTTGAAATGAAAGTGCCTCTTTGCAAAAAGGGAGCAGAAGGAACGAGGGCAAAGGGGAGACTGTGTGTTCCAGATAACTGTCTATATCAAAATGTAATTCATACAACAGGTGTATATATTATATCACATCTATACAATAGGGGGCTCGCACTAAGACTCTAAACTATCTAGTCCGTGAGTTACTTTCTGCTGACGATGCTGCCCTTGTCGCCCATTCAGAAGCAGCCCTGCAGCGCCTCACATCCTGCTTTGCAACAGCTGCAGAGCTGTTTGGGCTGGAAGTCAGCCTGAAGAAAAGGGAAGCCCTCTACCAGCCCGCACCTCAGGAAGAACACCATCATCCCCACGTCAGCATAGGCACATCTGTGCTTAAGTCCGTTCAGCAGTTCACCTACCTGGGAAGCATCATCTCTTCAGATGCCAAGATTGACAAAGAGATAGATCACAGATTAGCAAAGGCATAGAGTGCATTCGGAAGGCTTCACAAAAGAGTCTGGAGCAACAAGCACCTGAGGCAAAGCACCAAAATCAGTGTGTACAGAGCTATCGTACTGTCTATTCTCTTCTATGGGTCTGAAACATGGGTCAGCTATCGCCAACACCTATGACTCCTCGAACGCTTTCATCAGCGCTGTCTTCGCACAATCCTAAATATACACTGGACCGACTATGTGACTAATATTACTGTCCTGAGCAAGCAGGGGTCAACAGCATTGAGGCCATGCTATTGAGAACACAGCTGCGCTGGGCAGGTCACATCTCTAGGATGGAGGACCACCGCCTCCCAAATATACTACTCTATGGTGAACTCGCAACGGGTCAGCACAAGAGAGGCGCCCCAAAAAAGAGATATAAGGACTCCCTGAAACAATATCTCAGGCTCGGCCAGATTGATCACCAACAATGGTCCACCCTGGCCTCACATCGGGAGGCACGGAGACGCACTATCCACAGTGATGCGGCCTCTTTTGAGAAGACACGCTGAACGGGTCTCGAAGAGAAACGACAACGCAGAAAAAACTGCAACTTGGAAACAACATCATCCAAGAAGACTTTCTGCTGTGCTTTCTGCAACCAAACTTGCCTATCTCAGATTGGCCTTTTTAGATATCAACGCGCTTGTAAAAAGCGTGGGATGAGTCCTTCCTAAGAATCTTTGTTCGCGAAGTAATGCCGAGAGAGAGACAATGTGTGAGCGTTGGTAGGCCACTCAATAATCACACTCACTCGGGTATTGAGGAAATGCTTTATGAGTCCTTAATCCAAGGCAGTAAAAACCGTACTGAAGCCTTCCCTCCAAAATCCCTGCTCAAAACTCCCGAGCCCCTCCCTCTGGCGAAGAGCCAATCCTGAACAGATAACCCCGGAACCCCACCCTCTTGTCCTTTTTCGGCGGGAACTCCAACAGCTCAGAGACAACAGGGAACAACATGGAGCTACAGAAACAACATGGAACAAGGAGAACCAAAATGGCGGCCGCGCCTCCGATCGCTCGGTCCTCTTCCAAGATGGCAGCCGCGTCTTTGTCCATTGCGCTATCCCGCATTGGACAAGGCGCCGCTGACATAGCGCCCTCCCGAAGGAGTCCACCGACCTGGGGGAAAAGAAGCAAAGTATTTTCAGGGCCCTGGCTTGTCCGGGAAGGCCCTATGAAACCTTTTGACTAATCTGGGGCCTTGACATGTTCTGCTAACACCCACTCCGGCTGCAAGTCTTTGGAAAGCCACTGCACAAAGTATTGAAGTCTGCCCCTAAGCCTTTTAGAGTCTAAAATATCCTTAAGCTCAAAGTGGGTATGTTCCCCCGATCATGATCGGGACTGGGGCGCTCCCTTGTGGAGACCACTTGCGGTGGGTTACTGCCTTCTTAAGCAGGCTAACGTGGAACACCGGGTGCACCTTGCGCCACGTGTGGGGAAGGTCTAGCCTAAGGGTGACCGGATTGACCACTTCAGTCACCCGTAGAGGGCCAACAAACTTGTCCGCAAACTTGCGGGAGGGCTGGGTCGATCGCAGGTGCTTAGTGGAGAGATATACCATGTCTCCTGCCACAGGTGCATGAGTTTTGTAGTCTTCTCTGGCCTTCCTCAACGTTCTTTGGATCTCTGGCCAGGCTGCGCAACCCGCGCCCCCAGGACTCGGGGTGCAAGGCGGAGGTGCAGAAGTATCAATAGCTGGGAAGGGCAGGAAGTCCCGACCACCCACGGCCCGAACGGGGACACCCCCGTGGACGCGTGGTCGGTGTTGTCATAGCAGTATTCTGCCACATCCAACAGGTTGGCCCACTGGTCCTGCTGATACGTAGAGAAGCACCTCAAGTATTGCTGAGCGTCCGCTGAACTCTTTCGGTCGCTCCGTCTGTCTCGGATGGAATGCCGTACCCAACGCCCGTTGGGTCCCCAGGCGACCAGGAATGCCTTCCAAAATTTAGCAGCGAACTGGGCCGCGGTCACTTATGACCCGACAAGGGCTACCATGCTGGCGAAATACAGGTTGTATAATCAGTTTGGCCACCCCGGCGCCGTTGGCAGTCGTCGCAACGGCACAAAGTGGGCCTGCTTGGAGAACAGGTCCACTATCGTCCAGATGGCGGTGAACCCCCCGCTCTCCGGGAGGTCCACTACGAAATCCATGGCTATTTCTCTCCATGGTTCTGCAGGGTCAGCTACTTGCTGCAATAGGCCCGTGGGGCGTCCCACCTTCGTTTAGTCCTGGCGCACACATCACACTCGGCGATGTATTGTTTTTGCGTCCCTCCTCATCATCGGCCACCAGAACTGCCGGGCGAGTAGCTTCAGCGTCTTTGAGAGCCCGAAGTGTCCTGCCATGAGCGTGTCGTGCCCTATTTCTAGGACCTGTGCCCTCAGGGCCTCGGGGACGTAGACCTTGGTTCCCTGGCTCCAGATGCCGCCATTCTCTTCCAGGCCTACCGCGTGCCGGACCACCCATTCGTCTGTGCGGGACGCTGTCTTGATCTGGTCCAGTAGAGGCTTTGCCGGCTCTCCGCGGTGGCCTTTGCCTTGACTGCTGCCCGGGTGGCGCGACCAAACCCAGTTGTGGGTTAGAGAATACGGTTCCCATCTCTCCTGGGGCCGAGTAGTCCGCATCAGGCATGCGCGAGAGAGTCCGCTACGACATTTTTCGGGCCCGGGATGTATCTCAACTTAAAATTGAATCTGCTAAAGAACTGGGCCCATCTCAGCTGCTTAGCGTTCCGTCTCTGGGGGGTCTGCAGGGCCTGCAGGTTCTTATGATCTGTCCAAACTTCGAAGGGACCGGCGTTCCCTCCAGGAAGTGCCTCAATGGGCCAGAGCCGCCCGTATGGCAAACGACTCCTTCTCCCATACGTGCCATCTTTTTCCGTTTGGGTGAACTTCTTGGAGAGATAAGCACATGGCCTCAAGTGGCCTTCTTCATCCGGCTGGAGGAGGACTGCTCCGTATGCCGCCTCGGACGCGTCACACTGCACTGTGAAGGGCCTGCTCATCACCGGGTGAATCAACAGGGGCTGGCTGGTGAACTGCCGCTTGAGGTTCACGAACGCCTCTTGACACTGTGGCGTCCATTGAAGTTTGGCGCTAGGGGTTTTGGTCTTCCTGGTTTCTCCCAACCCCTTAGTTTTAAGCAGGTCTGTTAGCGCTAAGGTAGTCTCTGCAAAATTTGGGATGAATTGCCGGTAGAAGTTCGCGATCCCAGGAACCCCTGCAGCTGTCTCCGCGTGCGGGGGGCTTCCCATTCCAGTACGTCTCGCACCTTCGCCGGGTCCATCGCGATGCCCCGTGTGGAGATGCGATATCCCAAGTAGTTCAACTCGGTCTGATGGAACTCGCATTTGGACAACTTGGCGTATAGCCGATTGTCTTTCAGCCTCCTCAGGACTTCCCGGGTCAACGCCACGTGCTCGGTACGGGTCTCTGTGTAGATCAGGACGTCGTCCAGGTACACGATGACCCCCTTGTACAACAGGTCTCTGAGGGCCTCGTTGATCAACTGCTGGAGATTTTTGGCGCCCCCTTTAGGCCGAAAGGGGTGACTAAAAACTCGAAATGGCCCAAGTGACAGTTGAAGGCCGTCTTCCAGCAGTCCTCTGGCTTGACCCGATTCTATAGAATGCCTCTCGAATGTCTAGCTTCGTGTACAGCCTGGCCTTCCCCAGCTGGGCCAGGATCTCGGACATCAAGGGAGGGGGTACGGATTCGCCGAGCTGATGGCGTTTATCCTCGGTAGTCCACAGAGCCGGAGACTCCCATCCGCCTTGGGGCGGAAGAGCACGGGGCGCCAGTGGGCTATCTGAGTGTCTAATAAAACCCTGGCCAGGTTTTTGTCTATGAACTCCCTCAGCGCCTTTTTTCTCCGGCTCCGACATTGCATACATCTTGGGTTTGGGGAGTGTCGCCCCCTCTTCTATCTTAATGGCACAGTCCATGGCGCGGGAGGGTGGCAGCTCGTCGCATTCTTTCTCGCTGAACACCTCAGCCAGCTCCCAATAGTCCTGCGGTACTCCTTCCAATTTGGCGGGCCCGGCTCCTGCCGTATTAGGACTCCCTCCTTCTCCTGGGTACTCTATCTTAGCCTGAACCTGCCCATCTCTGAAGCGCACCTCCCCTGTCTTCCAGTTGATCCGGATTGTGTTCCTCCAACCAGGGGCTGCCCAGAATTAAGGGTTGGTTAGCCATCTCGGAGATCACAAAATTGATGCGCCCCTCTGTGGGTCCCTATCCGCACCTCTAACTCCCGGTCTTTCTAGTGGCTGGCGCCTCCTCTGGCGAAGGTCCCATCCAGCTGCGCGAACAGGACCGGGCCACTAACTCCCGGGGGTCACTCCTGGCTGGGCCAAGCCAGGGGACATTAAGCATCTGGTGCACCCACAGTCTAGCATGGCACTAGCTCGGTCTCTTTGCCGGGTGGCGGGCGCAGACGGTTACTTTAAATGTGAGGATTCCTCCACTGGGAGGCTCCGACTCACCGCCCTGGGAAGGTGAGATCTGCCGCCGGCGCCACGGCAGATCGGCCTGCTTTCCGCCGACTCTTCCGATCCGCCTCCTCCGCGCCTCTCTCAGTCACCTCCGCCTCGGGGTGGTTGGCGCTCGGCCAACTCTCTAGCCGCTGCCCCTTGGCCTTGGTCGCCTTCGGTGTCCCGGGGTCGGGTCCGACCCTTCTCCCCTTTTCGCGGCGGGCGGCCTCCTCGGGCATTCGACCGCCTGATGCCCCTCTCGGCCGCAGGTGAAGCAAGCGCTCCGCGGTCTGTTTGCGTCTCGACTTACGACTCCGCCGGGTCGGGCGACCTCCGGGCCAGCCCTGCTCGCATGGTTGGGGCCGGGTCGCGTGCTCGCGGGCGCCTCTCGCCTCCTGGGTGCCGCCTCCCGATCGCACTCCACTTGGCCGGCCAGGTCAATCCATCCCTCCAGGGTGTCCGGGTTTCTGCGGTTCAGAGCCCAATCCAGGGTCTCTCTCCTCAGTCCTGCTTTAAAATAGTCTAATTTGGTCGCCTCTGACCAATCATGATTTTTCCGCAGGGCTTGAACGCCAGGGCGCGTACTGATACCGCCCTCGGCCCCTGGTAGATCCGCTGGTGTTCCTGCTTTTTAGCTTTGCTTCCGCTGGGTCTCTAAACCGCTGCAGCGCCTCAGGAAGGCCTCAAGACCCCTAAGCTCCGGGCATCGGTCTCGGTCATCTGGACAAACCAGTCGGCCGCAGCGTTTTCAGGTTGCTTCCCACGGCCCTCACTTGGGCCGCCTCGAGGGGAACGAGTCTCCATAGTCTTCCATAATTACGGACATTGGTGACAAAAAGGGAAGGTGGCTTGGGTCTCCGCCGAACTTGACTTTAAGTCTTCCGATGGCCGGCTTCTTCCAGGGTCCGGTCGCTGGGCCCAGGTTGAAGGTGTGGAGGTCTCGGCGGGGTGAAATCGCGCCGGCCCCTCCGAAGGTGGCTCTGCCGACGGGGCGGTCTCTGCCTTCTCCGGGCCGCATAGCTTGAACGCCCTCCGTGCCTCGGGATCTTCCTCCGGGCCCCAGGTCCCCATGTCCATCCGCCTGCATCATTCCCATCTGCTGGCGGATGTCGGCTATGGCTCTGGCCATCTCTCCCATCATCTCCTCCATCCGCCGCCCGACTCGTGCCTCCACTGGGGCCTGACCGACTCCCTCGGGCCTGGGGCTCCCTTCTTCCGCCGCATCACCTTCTCGTCCCACAGGAGGAGGAATCGCGCCTCCTGGTCGCCTGCCCGGGAGACAATCACAGGCCTCTCCTCTCCGGGCCTCCAGCCGCTCACCGAGGATCCCATCTTCCACCTCTTCGATCCCCGCCAGCGGGGTTCCACTGGGCTCCTGGAGGTCTTCCCTTCCACTAGACATCTCAGGGGGGTTCATGGCCTGCCCGGCTCACGACTCGCGATTCAGGTCTGAGTACGGTTTTTTTAGAGCGCTGTAGGCCACTCAATAATCACACTCACTGGGTATTGAGGAAATGCTTTATGAGTCCTTAATCCAAGGCAGTAAAACCGTACTGAAGCCTTCCTCCTCCAAAATCCCTGCTCAAAACTCCCCTGAGCCCCTCCTCTGGCGAAGAGCCAATCCTTGAACAGATAACCCCGAACCCCACCCTCTTGTCCTTTTTCGTGGAACTCCAAACAGCTCAGAGACAACAGGGAACAACATGGAGCTACAGAAACAACATGGAACAAGGAGAACCAAAATGGCGGCCGCGCCTCCGATCGCCGGTCCTCTTCCAAGATGGCAGTCGCTTTGTCCATTGCGCCTATCCCGCATTGGACAAGGCGCCGCTGACACAATGATTCATTGTTTGTCAGTGAGCAGCAAATCATCTGTAACTATCCAGCAGTCAATGCATAAGCCAGGTGGGCTTAGGAGTGAGTATAAGAATTGTCCATAACAAGAGTCAAGGGGTCAATGTACGTAGTGGGGGAGTCCCTTATCCAAATGGGTTTGATAAACATCCCCCCAAAATCCCAGAAAATCACAAGACGTTGTGATTCTGGCGTTGTTCCCACTCTCGGCATGATACTGTGATTTTCTTGGATTTTTTTTTGGATGTTTATCAAACCCATTTGGATAAAGGACTCCCCCACTACGTACATTGACCCCTTGACTCTTGTTACGGACAATTCTTATACTCACTGCCCACCTGGCTTACACATTGGCCGCTGGATAGTTACAGATGATTGTTGCTCACTGACGAATCTTGGGGAAAACCAAGGGGCCCTTCCAGCTGAGGCACCCCGGCATCCCGTTGGGCAAACAGAGGTCACGTCCTAGAAACAGCCATTCTACGGGCCGAGCGTGCGACACCACAATCTATATACAGTATATAAAGGAAGAGTCGTCATGGAACGACCGTCCCAAACAGAGAAACCTTACAACGCAGAGACACCAAACTTGCCAACAGAAATAGGCCACAGACAAGGTAGGTTTGTAACGAAGAAACTTCCCCCCCAAAACCTAAAAGGCCCCCAAAACAATGAGTAAAAAAACAACTACATTTCCCAGCATCCTCCGGGGCTGCCAACGACTCTCCCAGCCTCTACATTCTGACAACATGATTGGCTGCCAATAAGGGCAGATTTGCATAACTCCTGTACTGGCCAGCCAACATGAACATTCCGACCCATAATAAACTGTCAGAGGAGGATAAGGCAAAGGGCTGAGGCACAAACACAAACACCTAATTCACTTCCCACAGAAAAATTACACCCCTACAAATCACAGACCATGCCCAAAATTGGCAGTAAGGCTTCATGAACTTAATTTCCCTGACTAGGCCTCACTTAATGGAATGCTGTTTACACTCTGAATTGACAGTTAGGCTTCATTAACTTGATTCTCCGACTCAGCCCTCAGCTCATTGACATT
>JARBWK010003401.1:0-12458 GCA_030556195.1 Anolis apletophallus | reverse complement strand
CCCAACTTACCTGTCCGGAACGCACCTCTCCCTATGAACCATCGAGATGTTTAAGATCATCTGAGAGGCCCTGCTCTCGGTCCCGCCTCTTCGCAGGCCCCTCCCTCCTGACGTTTCGCAAGAAAGTCAAGACCTGGCTATTTGAGCAGGCATTTGTTGATGAAATATAAGGCTTAATTGGATATAAGGAATGACGACGATGTCACGGAAACTGATTTCGACATGACGCTGAGGCTGCAATTGTATGTTTTTAATTGTTATTATATTTTTTTTTTTCGGGGTTGACGTGTCGCTGTGTTGTATTGAGGGCAGAGACTGCCTGTGTAAATCGTCCCGAGTGGGCTGAGAGGGGCGGGATAGAAACGTGACAAATAAATAAATAAATAAATAAAATCTAGATTTCCAACCTGAAAAGAAAGAGCAGGGGCGGATCTTATTGGAGGCGAATTAAGCGGCCACCTCAGGGCGCCACGTGTCCCAAGGGCGCATCTGGCTGCGGTCGCCTGTTGCTGGGGGCGGCCAGTGCGTGGGCGAGAGGCTCCGCTCCAGCTGCAAAATGTTCCCTCCTGGGCTTGTCCTTTTCATCCTCTGGGAAGTTGGGATGCGTTTAGCAACTCCCTGTCCCTCCAAGCGCTCCGACCGCATGCGTGAAACTTCCGCCCCTTTCCACCCTCCTGTAGTCACGATTAGGCAGAAGAGGAGGAGCATATTGCAGGTGGAGGCGGAGCCAACGCTACATGACCCTCCTCCTCAGTCTCCTCCAGCCTCGTATTTTCTGCCCATGTGCATTTGGTGCAGGCTTGCAGCAGCGCGTGGAGGCAAGAGCAGTAGGGCAGTGTTTCTCAATGCCGCGACCCCTTAATACAATTCCTCATGTTGTGGTGACCCCCAACCATAAAATCATTTTCGTTGCTACTTCATAACTGTAATTTTGCTCCTGTTATGAATCATCATATAAAATATTGGATGCATTTTCATTCACTGGAGCACATTTGGCACAAATACCCGATACACCTGATACTGGTGGGATTGTGGGGGGTGATTTTGTCATTTGGGAGGTGTAGTTGCTGGGATGTATAGTTCACCTACAAAGAGCATTTTGAACTCCACCAACGATGGAGTTGAACCAGACTTGGCACACAAAACTCCCATGACCAACAGAAAATACCGGAAGGGTTTGGTGGACATTGAGCTTGAGTTTGGGAGTTGTAGTTCACCTACATCCAGAGAGCACTGTGGACTCAAACAATGATAGATCTGGATCAAACTTGGTGCAAATACTCAATATGTCCAAATGTGAACACTGGTGGAGTTTGGGGAAAATAGACCTTGATATTTGGGAATTGTAGTTGCTCGGATTTGTAGTTCACCTACAACTAAAGAGCTTGTGGACTCAAACAATGGTGGATCTGGACCAAACTTGGCACGAATACTCAATACGCCCAAAGGTGAACACTGGTGGAGTTTGGGGAAAATAGACTTTGACATTTGGGAGTTGTAGTTGCTGGGATTTATAGTTCACCTATAATCATGGAGCATACTGAACCCCACCAACGATAGAATTGGGCCAAACTTCCCATACAGAACCCCCATGCACAACAGAAAATAATGTGTTTTCCGATGGTCTTTGGCGACCCCTCTGACACCCCCTCGCAACCCCCAAAGGGGTCCCGACCCCCAGGTTGGGAAACACTGCAGTAGGGCGAGGACAGGAGGCTCACAACACCACGAGGCCAGCGAGAGGAGTTAGTATTGTTGTGTATACTGGGTTAAATGGCTGTGTGGAAGGGCCCTCAGAGGAAGGAACTGGCAAACCACTTCTGGGGATTCTGAGCCTAAGAAAACTCCATTAGACTAAATACATGGCTCACTGGAAGCGGACAAGCCATTTAAAGGCACGCGCACATGCTATCAAAATAATTCATCCCTGTTGCCTTAGTTTTCCTGACTTTGTATTTTGGATCTCACTGGCTATTCTCATATATAAAAAGGTACCTGCAAGTAGGCTCTTATTTCAGAGGAAGGAAATATCTCTGAGGGCCCTTCCTTCCACACAGCCATAAAACCCAGAATATCAAGGCAGGAAATCCCACAATATCTGCTTTGAATATCTGAGTCCACACTCGGATAATGTGGGATTTTCTGCCTTGATATTCTGGGGATAGGGCTGTGTGGAAAGGCCCCGAGAAGAAAGGCAGGGGAATAGATATAGACACACACACACACAAAGAGAATAGGAAGAGGGCAGGGAAAAGGGTGGGCGAGAAGGAAGGGGAATACACACACACACACACAGGCCTGGGCCAACTTTGTCCCCCCCCCCCTCCAGGTGTTTTGGACTTTAGCTCCCAGAATTCCTATTGTTATCCACCACTCCTCAGACACGGTACCAAGTCGGTTGCATTAACATGTTGTATATATGTATTATACTGCTTGAATATATTGATGCGTTATAAATTACTAATGATTGTATAATTGTGTTGAACTCATTATTGAGTTAAAGTCCAAAACACCTGGAAGGGGGGCCGAAGTTGGCCCAGGCCTGATATAGATAGATAGGTGAAATATAGACGCACGCACGTGCGTGTGGACACACACAAAAAGAATAGGAAGAGGGCAGGGAAAAGGGTACGTAGGTAGGTAGGTAGGTAGGAAGGAAGGAAGGTATATATATATATATATATATATATATATACACACACACACACACACACACACACACACACATATACACGGTATATATGGCCAGCTTTGGCCCTCCATGTGTTTTGGACTTCAACTCCCACAATTCCAAACAGCCAGTAGGAAGTCCAAAATACCTGGAGGGCCAAAATTTGTTTATGCCCATATATATATGTGTGTGTGTGTGTGTATATATGTGTGTGTGTGTGTGTGTGTGTGTGTATATATATATATATATATATATATATATATCTATATATTCAGTGATTTGTTTGGGGGGGTCCCCAAAATACTGTTCGCTTACCAGTTAAAATGACCTACGTCCGGCCCTGAGAAAGAGATATGTTCTTGAATTCCCTCTCTACGCATAGAGAAGATCTTCCCTTTCTTGTGGAGACTGGTGATTCCCATTTCAGTCATGCAGTCCATCTGCTGTGAGCTCTGGTTCCAACTTTGAAGGAGCTATATGCGGAGCTGAACCTATTTGGGAAATGATGGGATTTAGTTCAATGGATAACAGCATTCAAAGGTATGCAGATCACCACCGGCCTTCCAAGGTGATGGGAGGGTTCAGACCTGCTTGGAAACTGGTTGAAATAATATCTCGCACTGTTGGCATGATGGAGATGGCAGGATATGTTTTGCACATATCCTCCCATCTCCACAGTGCACAGTGATATCCCTGCTCCCTAATGGCTGACTTCAATAGGTCTACTATATTTATTCACCTAAAGAGTGAATAAATATAGTAGAATTTAGTCATGGTGAGTGAAACGTATCAACGTGTATTAAAGCAGTGTTTCCCAACCTTTTTTGAGCCGCAGCACACTTTTTACATTGACAAAATCCTGGGGCACACCACCAACTAAAATGACACAAAATGACACTCTAACACTGTCATACATATAGTTAATATGTTTTGAAATGTATTTATACACTCAGTGTGAAACCTGGGCCTGTTCCGATGAACACAACATAGATATCCTGGCAGGAATGGCAGAAAGACACAAACTTCCCACACAGAACTCCCATAACCAAGAGACTAGTAGTTCACCGGCATCCAGAGAGCACTGTGGACTCAAACAATGTTGGATCAGGACCAAACTTGGCATGAATACTCAATATGCCCAAATGTGGACACAGATGGAGTTTGGGGAAAATAGACCTTGACATTTGGGTGTTACAGTTTCTGGGATTTATAGTTAACACACAATCAAAGAGCATAATGAACTCTTGCAACAATGGGATTGAACCAAACTTGGCATATTGAACTCTCATTACCAACAGAAAGTACTGAAAGGGTTTGCTTGGGAATTGACCTTGAGTTTGGAAGTTGTAGTTCACCTACACCCAGAGAGCACTGAGGACTCAAACAATGTTATGTTATGTTGTTTGTTTTCTATCCAGAATCACAATGTTGGGAGGAGGCTCACCACTTTGCTGGTCCTCAAACAGGCATGGGAAAACTTCGGCCCTCTGGGTGCTTTGGACTAACTCCACCATTCCTAGCAGCCTGAGGCCCTTTCCTGCATAAGTGGCTGAGGGGGGAAAAGGGAAAAGGGCCTGAGGCTGCTAGGAGTGGTGGGAGTTGGAGTCCAAAACACCTGGAAGGTCCAAGTTTGCCCATGCCAGCTTTCGACAGAGACCTCTTCCTCCCCCTTCGCTTTCACGTCCTTTCTTCCCCCTCCTGCCCAACACTGACTTTTTCTTCTACACTGCCGCTTCTGCCGCGTGAGCGTGTTCAGGAGGGGAGGGGGAGGGAGGAAGACGTGACCCGTGCGGGCGCTACTGCGCAGACCCGCCCCAGAGCAAAGCGAGGCAAAGCGAGCAGAGCAAGGCTGGGAAGAAGGGAGCCCGAGTGGAGAAGGAAAAGTGTTCGGCAAGAGGGGGAAAGAAAGGGCACTGGAGGGTCCAATTCCCACGGCACACCTGATGATCGCTCACGGCACACTGGTTGGGAAACACTGGCTTAGATCAATGGTGTTAAAATCATATCCACCAAGGACCACATCAGCCTTATGGTTGTCTTCATAGGACGGAAAATCATTGTAAGACTGTATAACCCTGGCATTGTGGGTGACATAAAATGATTTTGTGGGTCAGATTTTGCCATGGGCCTCGCCTGTGACACATGTGGCTTAGAGGAATACTAGCTGTACCCGGCACGCGTTGCTGTGCCCTATTTAGGAGATGCGAGAAAGTTTGAGTATGTAAGGGTTGGAAATGATGTTACTTGGTGGGGCCCTGGCTGTGTCGTTGTGGGTTGTTCTGGTGGGTGGGATGTTGAAGTCCTGTGGAGTTGTCGGTGTGTGGTGTTCCTGGCATTCTGCAGAGCGTGTGGATATACAATGTTTTTTGTCTTTCCGTCGGCTGTGTTGATGTAGAGGTTCTGTGGTTTCCCAACTCTGGAGCACGCTACATAGAGTTGTCCGTGGGAGAAGCATTCTGTGTCAAGGTCTATGCCACAGATTTGTAGTGTTTGTCTGTTGTCTGTGTCTCTGCTGCGCAGTGTGTTTCTGTTCTGGCGTTTGTTCTGCCCTTTTTTGTTTGATGTATGTAGCGTTGTGAGTGTGTCGTCCGATGCTGTTATTTTTAGAAGGCATGGCTTGTCTTTTGGGTCAGTTTATGTCTGTGTGGAAGGAAGGAATGGTTTTAGTTTGTGGTGTTTGTAGGTGTTGTGTGTACGGGGTCCCGTAAGGTTGGTGGGATGGGTTGTGATTGGAAGTTGTGTTGTGTTGTGTGGGTAGGAATTTGCTGGAGAATTGCTCCCTCAGAGTTTGGTTTTGGCAGTTTAACCCTCAAACACCAACTGAAATCTCTCCGCATTCTATCCTAGCCTTGGATGGCTCTTGCCAGCGTTGCTATGGTTACAGCAGTTATGCAAATCCGCCCTTATTGGCAGCCAATCATGTTGTTCAGAATGTAGAGGCTGGGTGAGTCTTTGGCTGCCCCGGAGGATGCTGGTAAATGTAGGTTTTTTTAACTCGTTGTTTTGGGGGCCTTTAAGTTTTGGGGGAAAGTTTCTTTGCTACAAACGTACCTTGCTTGAGGCCTATTTCTGTTGGCAAGTATTGTGTTTCTGCGTTGTATGGTTTCTTTGTTTGAGGTATACATCACATGACGTGAGCCCATTTATATAATAGATAACCCATCTATACATTCCTCTACAGTTCCCACTGTCAATCAACTGGGTAGTTGGGAGAGGTGGAGCACAACCTCCAAGAGACAGAGGTTGCAGTCTCCTTATCCCAGCATTTTGTGATGGAGGAGGATGAGGTTATGGGGAGAAGAGAGGGGGAAGGGGGGAGATAGCGAAAGGAAGAGCGGGGAGGACAACAACAACAACGTCAACTGTATTTATCTCTGTATGTCTGTGGTTTGTACATGTGTACGTATGACTAATTGGGAAGAGGTTGTTTGTGTGTATAAAATTTATTGCTTTTGACCAAAGGCCGTTGCAAGTCCAAAATAAAAAAGAGCGCACACACAAAACAATACATATGGAATTTGCATAGTAGACAATAAAAGGTTACCAGTTACTTATACACCATGAGTCACATTTAAACCTTCTTAAACCAGATTATCTCCTTTACATAGGACAGCCATCTCCGCTATGTGCCTCCTCCTAATCTTCTTAGCCGCAAGGGCAAACAGGGCTACGCGCCAGGTCGTATATTTATCTGTATCCATAAGGAGGTAGAGTAGTATCTCTTGAGGATTCAGAAAGATTTTGTTGTCCAGTAAAGGTAAGATAAAGCGCTCCCTAGGATCTTTGTGTAGGGGCTGCACATTAAGTAATGTACCAGGTCCTCTGGGTAGGGGCAACCAACAATACATCTTCGTTCAATTTTGGGGACTTTTTAAGCCTCCCGTCCCTTTCCGCTGAATCAAACATATTTAGTCTGAGCTCTGTGAAGGCTCGTCGGAGCTGGACAAAGGTCAGGCTGTCAAGGTAGTCTGGGTAGCCAGTGGGTTGTCTAAGGCTGTAGTATAGGGGGGCACACGGGGAGTCACAGGCAGCCTGGAGGTCTGTAAGTGTAGTGACTTCTAATATTGTCTTGTTTATTTTTGTCTTCCTTGTGGGGTGGTCTAGCTTTGCCAGCTCACTAACCGAGAGACCATATTTAATGGCCAGTTGTGCTGCCTTGTGGACCCAATTGTTAACAGGTAGACCATTGTTAAGTTCCAAGAGACATTTTTTTGGTAATCTAGCAGTTGGCATTTCTTGGATTTTAAGCCAATAGCACAAGATCCTTTTATCTATTTGGCTTTCTAGGGTTGGGACAGAGGTTTCAAGGCGGATCATGGCAGTTGGAGTGTCTTTAGGGAGGCCTAATAGTGCCCTTAGGAAGTAATTTTGAGGCACTTCTAGACCTAGGGCACTAGGTATGCCCCAGATTTCTGCCCTGTAGAGAAATTGCGCCAGGGTTTTGGCTTTGAAAACAGTTAGGGCGGGATTAACCAGATTACCACCTTGTTTGGCAGCAAAGCTCAGTGTTGCTTTGGCTGATCTGTAAGCTTGAGTTTTGATGTTACTCATCTGTTGTTTCCAGGTGGCTGATTCGGAAAAGAAAATTCCTAGGTATTTAAAGGATTTGACTTGTTTTATTACATGTTCATTTAGGCGCCAAGAGTGTGTTTTGGGGCGCCTACCAAAGACCATAACCTGGGTTTTGCTGTAATTTATTGTAAGAGCGTTTTGTTTACAATATGTTGAGAATCCAGCCAACAACCGTCTTAGCCCTACCTGAGTTCTTGACAGGAGAATGATATCGTCGGCATACATTAGCAGGGAAAGCTTCTGGTCCAGAATAGTGACCGGGGCGTATTGTAGGCCCTCTAACTCCTTTCTATTTGTGTGTGCATTGAGGTGTGAAAAAGCTAAACTCTACCCATTTAATGGGCTCCTGGCTGACATACTCCCTGCCACTGTACAATCCCCAATTCCTTGCCCATAACTGCCCCTGATTTTTTTTTGATATAAAAGGCCCCAGTGAGCTGAGTTGAACTTGGAGTTTTGCTCCCTGGGAATTGTGTGGGTCATAGTCCTTCAAAGGATTTTTTTTAAGTGCTGTAATTCAGTCTTACACAACAGTTTGTGTGTTCCTAGACCAGTGTGTTTCAACCTTTTTTGAGCTGCGGAACATTTTTTTACATTGACAAAATCCTGGGGCACACCACCAACCAAAATGACACAAAATGAGACTCTAACACAGTAATACATATAGTTAATATGTTTCTAAATGTATTTATACACTCAGTGTGAAACCTGGGCCTGTTTCAATGAACACAACATAGAAATCCTGGCAGGAATGGCAGAAAGACACACACTTCCCACACAGAACTCCCATAACCAAGAGAAAATACTGTAAGAGTTTGGTGGGTTGTAGTTCACCGACATCCAGAGAGCACTGTGGACTGAAACAATGTTGGATCAGGACCAAACTCAATATGCCCAAATGTGAACACAGATGGAGTTGGGGGGAAATAGACCTTGACATTTGGGAGTTACAGTTTCTGGGATTTATAGTTAACACACCATCAAAGAGCATCCCGAACTCTTGCAACAATGGAATTGAGACAAACTTGACATATTGAACTCTCATTACCAACAGAAAGTACTGAAAGGGTTCCAATTTCCCATGGCACACCTGATGATCGCTCACGGCACACTAATGTGCCATGGCACACTGGTTGGGAAACACTGTCCTAGACTACTCTTTCTTGAGGGTCATCTTCCAATTGGAGAACATATGGGTTACTCCAATTTGCTCTGGATAAGGATGGCTGGGTTTTCCTGCTCATTCTTTTCTTACACACAACTATCACTCAGATCAAGATTGAAATTTCCCTGCCCTGTACGCTTACCTTGGAATAAACTCCAATGAAATCAGTACAGCTTGCTTTAGAGTAGTTATGTACTGGATTGTAAAGCTTCAAACCACTTTACAATGAGAAAATAAGCATTTCAAAAGGAAAAACAAGGAAATAAATCTTTTGATTCAAAATAGAAATTACATCAGACTCATAAGTCATCGTACAACTTGAAAACTAGGATGATTGAAGGAAGAGGCGGGCAATGTCAATCCAAGCACACCTGTTCTGATGAGCGATATCCCATTTAAGCAGTGGCTGAAAGGCCTGACAACATTTCTCTGACAAGGAAAGAAACCCAGGATGAGATTCAAAGTATTGCAAGGCAATAAGAAAAGAGGAAGAACAGGCCTCCCAAACTTTAATCTGTATTTTCACACTTGTTTGATATGGGTGAAGGAATGGATAACACTGAGAAATAAAAGTTTACTACAATTGCGTGTGCATGGGTGATACACCTCCCGCTTAAAACCAATGAGACACAGATACCATTGGTTGGAATAAAATTGGCCGCAACTCATTTATTGATAACAGGAACAAGGGTTGGCAGCCATGCATGGGTCCTGGATCCGGGGTCGGACAACCCGCTGTTGTCCAAAGACGCTTGCAAGCCTGGGTGCCACCGGCCCACTACCTGTCCACGAAAACTCGGCACCCCAGGGGCCCGGGCGTTATCCCCCCTTACCAGCAAGGGGCGTTAAGCCAGCCAGATCCAGGGCCCATGCCACACGCCAAACACAGAGTTGTGACGATGAACACAAGTAACAATAGGAAGAGTAAACAAGATACAAACAATGAATGCACAGCATGAAAAGTAAAAAGATACAAACAACAAATACAAGCAGGGTGGGCGGGGTGGACGAAAACAGGAACCGGACAAGTGCCTGTTGAAGAGCCTCGGGCAGCCTAAGTAGACGGTCTGGGCGGAAGGGAGGGCCGGCCAGCTGATGGGGCAGAGAGAGGTGGTACCAGCCTCACCATTGGCCAGCTGGCACTGGTGGCAGGAAACTCTCCCGCCACCTCAGGGGGCTTCTATAGAGAAACCCCCCTCCATGACCAGGATGGCGGCGAGGATACCCTGCACCCAGGGGCGGTCTAAGGTAATTTTAATGGTAAGCGAACATTATTTTGGTGCCCCGCCCCAAAACATAATTTTGGCGCCCCCCCTCTGCGCATTCCTAGAAGCTCCTGTGCGCAGGCGCAGAAGCCTGTAAACACAGCACTCCCTATTCGGCACGCGCCCCCTCTGTGCATGCCCAGAAGCTCTTGTGCGCAAAGCGCAGAAGCCTGTAAACACAGCACTCCTATTCGCACGCGCGCCCCCCCGCGCATGCCCAGAAGCTCCTGTGCGCAGGCGCAGAAGCCTGTAAACACAGCACTCGCTATTCGGCACCGTACCGACAGCACGCAGGGAGGTTTGCTACGGCGTGGCGTTGGAGTGCACAAGGCCCAAAAGCGGAACATTGGCCGGACGCTGTCTGGCGGGCGGGGGAATGCACCCTTTACCCAGATGGCGCCCCACGCAGCGGCGTCCTTTGCCTACCAGTAGGACCGCCCCTGCTTGTACCGCAATGCGCTTGGCCCAGTAAGTCTGGCCGAGCCTTTTAGGGTGGTTCCAGACAGCCGTTTAACCCGGTTTTGTTAAACACTGTAAACGGCTGTTCAAATGAGAAACGGGGGGAGAGCAAGTGGGGGGTTGTACGGTGGAATGGGTCCAAAACATAAGCAGACAAATAAAACTGGAACGATCGGAGAAGGTTTGGACAAAGAGCATGAAATCCACTTTATGCAATGATTTGAAAGGTGATTTTATAAGCGGATGCGTAGGTGGCACCGGACACCAGAGGGGCTTTCGAAGGTAGATAAAAGTAGATCCATTAACGCTTTGAAATGTGAAAAAGGTTGGGACATTTTGCCATACGTTGTTGGTCTTGTAAAAAAGGCCCGGAAGTATGGGACCCAGGCATACATGAGGCTAGAAGGCATTGTAAAAATTCAAATGGCAATGAAACTTAAAACAGTATTTGTCGAGGATGCTAGATGACCCATTAGAAAAGGAACGTGGAAGGTTACTATTATATGCGATTATAGCAGCAAGAGTCACCTATGCCCAGAGATATAAAGAAACAACTATACCGGGTGGTGGCGCAGCTGGTTGGGAGTCAGCTGCATTAAAATCACTATTGACCGAGAGGTCATGAGTTTGAAGCCAGCCCGGTCGGGGTGAGCTTCCGGCCATTTGTCTAGCTTGCTATCGACCTTTGCAGCCCGAAAGACAGTTGGACCAATCAAGTAGGAAATTTAGGTACTACTTATGCGGGGAGGCTAATTTAACTTATTTATTTATTTACTCCATTTATATTCCGCTCCTCTCTCCCGAAAGGGACTCAGAGCAGATCACAGTACAGCCAATCCCTGCAGCTCAACATAGACATATTTTAGACATATATTGACGAACATAGACGAACAGAGAGGCAAACTTCTGGCCACCAGGGGGAGCTGACGCACTCCTCATCTCTCTCAGCGTTTTTTCCAGCGTCGCTTGTTGTTCTTCCGCAATCCTCAGCGACTCCTGGAATTCTTATGGCTTCATAAATCAGTCAAAATTTTCCTCCCCAGTGTAGCACAGCAGTTCTCGTTCATGCCTGGGGGCCAGGGAACAGGACCGGAGGTTCCATTAGCATTAGGGCCTGCACCAGCAGAGATAGATTCTGAAGAGGATTTGGAAGGGTTAGCTGAAGGAGCGTTTCCCATCACTGGGCCTCTTTCTCCCACTGAAAGCTTGGCTTGGGATGAAGGTTGGCCTGACCCTTACGAAGAGATAGAGCACCAGGTGCAAATGGAAAGCAGTGATAGCGAATCGTATGAACGGCCGGGAGGGAGAGGTTCACAGGATCCTCTGAGTGAAAACATGGAAGAAAGCGGCTGGGAAGAATCTAGGGAGGAGAGCTCTCATGGAGATAGGGACGCAGGTGCTGGGAGGCAAAGCCGTACTTTCGATAGGAGACGGGACATCGAGACCAGCAGGAGGGGTTGGTACCATAGCCTAGACAGGCAGAGGTCCGACAACAGAGATTGGGGACGACGAAGCCTAGATCGTCGGGGACCTCGGCCGAAAGATTAAGTATAGGGGCCGTGGGAACGGGTCCTCAGTACTTCGGCCACGTCTCATCTGAGCAGACGTGTAGCGAAGCTCGACCACTGAGCCAAGCCGGGCTAGTGGCCTACTCAAGCCTTGTTTAGTATCCTTGTAACCTTGCTTTGTTCCTTGATCCGCTTTGCTGAGCGGAGCCTTGCCAAACCTTTGGAAACTTACCAAGCGTTTGGGACTATTGCATCTTTTGCCTTTGGAATTGCTTTTGCTATTTTTATGGACAATTTACCTTTTGAACTGTTTCTATATATTCAATAAAGTAGTTAGCCTTCAGCTAGTCTCTGTGTGTGTGATTAAGGGGCCGGCCGAGTCCTTGCATCGTGACACCCACTTAATGTGGTACCTTTATCTCCTACTTGACAAATGAACTGTCTTTCGGGCTGCAAAGGTCAACAGCAGGCTACACTTAAGGTCAAGCACCCACCTCGACCCGGGCAGGCTTCAAACTCATGACCTACAGGTCAGAGAGATCTTATGCAGCTGACACTTAGCCAGCTGCGCCACTTCCTGGTGCTTACGACGTCATAAAACTCTCCAGCAGCGTGCAAAAGAATGAGGAAGTACTCCACGGGTGTCACAAGTGGATGTTGTTGCATTCTGTGTGGTGGTTCATCCTGGTGGTGACCAACAATGCTTTTCCTTTTCAGGTGGTACTGCGAAGGAAAGGAACTTGAAAACTCACCAGATATTCAAATCGTCCAGTCAGGAGACTTGCATTCCCTGACCATCGTTGAGGCCTTTGAAGAAG
>JARBWK010003400.1:0-12459 GCA_030556195.1 Anolis apletophallus | reverse complement strand
CCCCCTTGGGGTCCCTTCTACTCTAGGAACCTATTGTTGTTGTTGTTGTAGTCAAAAGGTAGTAGTAGTAGCAGGGGCCCTAAAATGAATTTTTATCACATTATTATGAATTTCAGGGCTTTTTTTTCACTACATTTAGTTGAATTCAGTTTTAAAAATATATTAGATGACTCTCACGGGAAATAAATGCCCAAAAATTTTTGGTTTTTTATGGCTCTCTGAAAGGGGTGGTGATCATTTTATTTGGGTTGTTTTATAAGTAGCTCGATGCTAAAAAGGGGAGCAATTTTTTAAGGCCTATCTAAAAAGAAACCTCCCCTTTGTTTTAAAGATTTCTTTTACAAAACCACAAGCCTGCCAAGAAATTAGAACATTTCACCTTTTCATAAATTTTTTTTTTAAAAGAAAAAATGCAAGAAAGGTTTGGGTTGTAATCCCCAGTTTTATCAATTTCACCAATCAGAGCATGGGCACTGTAATGAATTTTGGGATTTTTTGTTTTAAATGTTGTGTAAATTGTTAAAATGTATGTTTTTTTTGAATGTTCTATGGCTTTTTTCTGTGGGAAACAAAAGGGGAGGATGGCAGAAGCTTGGGAAGAGCTGTCGCCAGGGGAAAACCGGGGGCTAGAGGCTAGTAGAATTTTCCCAGGTTTGAATTCTACAGAAAAAAAGAGCGGAAGCCAACCCCCCAAAAATGAGGGGGGAGGAGTTATGTTTTAGTTGAGAGCCCCCCAAGGCCCGAAAGAGAAGGGTTCCAGTGTTAGGGGGGTTTCTTAAGGTCTGCTAGTGAGCAGTCCAGTTAAAGGGATAGAGCCCCTTAGAAAGGGGGGGGGGTTTATAGAGGGTTTGGGGGGAAAAACCCATAATACCCCCCCATTGTTTTGTAACAAAAAAAAGTTGTGCCTCTAAGGAAGTTTGAAACCAACCAAGTTTAAAAACCCATTTGTGTCAAAAATAAATTGTTTGCTTTTTAAAAAAGGAAAAACCCCCCCTCCTGATTTTTTTTTATTGGGGGGGGCCCCTCAAAGCCGTGGTGGCCGGGAAAAAATGGTGGCGGGTTTTGGGGGTCACTGAGTTTTTTTAAAAAACCCAAAAGTCAGAAAGGGAAAAAGGGGGGTGAGACAGTCCCCTCCCAAAAATTTTTGGGGGGCTGCTGAGGTAATTTCGGGGGTTTTCCCCGGGATTGGAGGTCAGCGGGGGACATAGAAAGAGGTCCAGCCTGAGGCCGGTCAAGAAGTGGAGTGGTCCCAAATTGGGGGCAGCGGGGGGATTTTTAAGAGAGGGTCCACCCTGTCCAGGGGGGTTTTTTTTGGGGAACGAAAGCTTCACCGAAATATTGGGGGGGGGAGTGGGTTTTTTTAAAAAAAACTGATCCAGTAAAAAAGCAAGGCTACCGGGGGAAATTTTTAAATTTCCCCAGTTTACTGACCAAAAGTCGGGGTGGGGGGGGAAAACTTTTTAGTTTAGTTTAAAGTTCTGATTTTCTGCAAAATGACCCCCAAAAAAAGGGGGGTTTTGGGGGAAGCGGGGGCAGGGGGGAGGTTCGGGGGGGGAAAGGAGAAGCCCCCTGAAATTTCAGAATCAGAGTCAAGTAAAATGGGGGGAAAACCCCCGGGGTTTAGGCTTGAGGTGATAAATTTTTGAGAAAAAAAGGGGGAAAAAAAAAAAGGGGGGAGAGAGATGCAAAGAGAAAGAGAAGAGAAGGAGAAAAAATGCAAAGAGAAAGAGAAGGGGAAGGAAAGAGAAGAGAGAAAAAAGGGAGAGAGAGGAAAGAAAAAGGGGGGTTTGGGGAGTCTGAGGGGGGGGAATGCCTCTCAGCATGCCAGGCCAGTTCAAGAGGTGCAGGCAGAAGGTTCTAGACCAACTCCTGAGGAGATTCGGATGAAAAAGGGATAGTGGGGAAAAAATTTTTTTGGTTTTTTTTTGAAAGATGTTGCTATGATTTTAAAATTAAAGGGGGAGAGATGGATGATTTTTACGAACTTTTTGGGGGATAAAGGCGGGTTTTTTAAAGGGGCGTTTTTAAAAGAACAGGACCAAAAGGGTTTCCCCCAAAAATTTAAAAAACAACAGGTCCAACAGAATTTTCCCCTTTTTTTCCCAGAACATTACAGATTTAAAAACCCAAAAAAAAAGGAAAAAAAAATTTGTCAGCTAGCATCAAAGCAAAGCCAGTATTTCGATAGGGGTTGGGCTAAAAATTTTAGCAACTTGGATCTGATGATTGGGGAAAAGTTTTATAAAAAATTTTCCCCCCAGAGTATGAAAAAAGGTTTTTAAGAAAGGAATCCTGAAACACCCAGTCAAGCAGCTCTTATGGGGGGTGGGTGGTGACATTGAGAGAAGGAGTTTGTAAGGCTGAAGGCTAAAAAACCCGGGGAAAAAAAATTTTTTTAAGAAACCATAAAAAAATGTTGCCACAGTATCAAGAGGCTAAAAATGCTGCAGGGGGGACGCTCCGAAGGCCTGAGGAAAAAAAAAATTTCCTCAGGGGATGGCTCCTCAGTAGTGGAAATGGGGCCAAGTTTTTATATCAAGAGAATGTGTTTTTATGGGAAATTTTACATATGAGCACAATGTTATCTACATAGCAAGGAAAATTTTCCCTTTTTGTATAACTCCAATATTAGAAAAGAGTTTTGAAAAGGGGGTTTTAGCTAATAGCAAAAAAGTTCTTCGAACCCAAAGCAAGTACAAAACCCCTTTTAAAAAAAAAAATCCCTTTTTTTTTGGGAAAAGATAGAGATGACTATTTTTAACCATTTAAAAAGGGGCAAAACAAAAAAATTGGGGTGGAGAGACCCCGGGGTCGAGGTCTGGGGGATTCGCCTGAACAGGGGCCCGAGGCTTTTCCCTTTTCCCCGTTTTTGACTAAAAGGAGAGGGGCAGTTTTTGGGACGCAATTTTGCCAATCCAATATAAGAATTGGAAAGGATTTTGGTTTTTTTAAATATGAGGACTTTCCCTTTTTTTGTCTGCGGGGGGAAAGATATTGTAAGGAAGACGAAACAAGAGATGATGAGTTAACTGAAGGTCCAGTTAAACAGCAAGATGTTTTTTTTTTTACCAGTTGATTTTACCCCCGAAGAAAACCTTTAGAAAAATTCAAAATAATAGAGTTGGGGGAAAAAAAAGGAGCAGGAGAAGAGGATATTGCAAGAGAAAAGGGGGGAGATGAAACACTGAGATCTTTATTTCCCCTGCCTGGAAGACAAAAATCTTATCAAAAGAAAACCTTTTAAGATTTGTAGTTAAAGGACGAGTGTTGAAAGAGAGCCCCTGTGTGAAAACCCCCCCGGGGGAACTAGTTCGGCCACAAATAGTTGTCCCCCCCAATTTTGGGGGAAAAATTTTTTAAATTTTGGGGGACCCCGAAAGGGCCCCAAGGTTTATATGGGAAGGACGCACCACAAAAAGCGATCACCAAAAACTTGGGCCCCAAAATGATCAGAAATTAAATTTTGTCAACGTGGATACATGTCAGCGTGTCGGGAAAAGGGGGAAAAATGAAGCCCCCTTCCCCAATTCCTATGCCACTAATTGGAGAACCAATCGTGGGGGGGTCGATATTGTGGGACCCACCAAAGGAAAGGGGGAGAGGACGGGGGGTTTTTTCTTTGATGGACTATGCCACAGGTACCCAGGCAGTGGCGTTGACTAATATTGATAAAAACCACAGGGAACGCCTTTTTGTCTTTTATGGGGAAGAAAAGGGAAAAACCCAAAAAAACTGATTTCGGATTTGGGAACCCAGTTTCCCAAAACTGATGGAAAGACTGTTGAGATGTGGAATTTAAACATCTGACATCGTCTGCTTAATATCCACAAACAACGGGGGAAAACCTAAATAAGCCCTTTTTGTAAGAATGATCAAGGCGTACACTCAACAACACCCAAAACCATTGGGATTTAGAAACTAACAACTCCTGTTTGCATTTCAGAGAGATCACAAGGCAGTACGGGGAAAAAAGCCCCAAAATTTATTTAAAAAAAGGGGAAAGGGAGGTCCGCGGGGTTAGTGGAGAGCACGGGGGATTCCGGTTGGAAAACCCTTTTTCCCCGTGAGTCGGTATCACAGAGTTTAGGGGGGACGATGGAGATGGGAAAGATTTAAAAGCCAAGAAAACCCTTTTTCAGCAGCACACAAAAAAGAAGCCCCCGGTTTTTGATAATCACCCCCAGAGAGACCCCTTTATTTTGGGATAAAAATTTTTATCCCAAAATTTTCAAAAAAATTTAAATGGACGGGGCCCTGGATATTTTTAAAAATTTTCAACAGAAGTTAATTTTTTATACAAAATTAAACGGACTAAAAAAATGGTAGGTTTTAATTTTAAAAAAACCTTTTTGTTGAAAGCCCCGTAGGGGATTTTTAAAATTTTAAAAAGGGAAGGGGTCGTTTACGGGGAAAGGGGGAAAAGAAGGTAAAGAGGGTGAGTGGGGGAAAAATTTTAAAACTGATTTGGAAAAAGCAGGAAAACTTGAGAACTGCCCAAAGGAAAAAATTTTTTTTTGGGGTTTACCAAAAAGTGAAAAGGGGAAATCAAAAAAAACAAGACGTTTTTCCCCTTGGGGCCACCCTATCAGTCCGGGAAAACCCCCCCGGGGGTTGGAAAAAAATTTTGGGGAAAAAAGCGGGGGTAGGGGGGTTATGAACCATCCAAAACCCCGGGCTCCCCCCTCGAAGGAAAAACCCGACAAAAAAAGGGGTTTTGTTTGGAAAATAGATTTTAAAAAGGGGATTTTAAAAATAACCCCCATTTTAAATTAGAACCCAGTTGGGAAAAAAGGGGGGAAAAAAAAATCGGTTTAGACTTCCCAAAGGGGTTTTTTTTAGACCCCAAGGGGCCCGGGAAAAGGGGGGGAAAAAATTCCCCTTTTTAAACCCCCTGGGTTTAAAAATTTTTAATGCTTTCCAATCCCTTTTGGGGTTTTAAAAAAAACCCCGCCCCTTTCCAAATTTGAGATAAGATATTTAAAAAAAAAATTTTTTGGGGGGCATAAATGACCAATTAGGTTTTAGAACCCCCGGGAAGAAAATAAATCTAAAACCCCGGGTGTTTCACTAAAACGGGGTTTTAAAAAGAAAAAAAACCCCCTGGTTTTGGGGGGAAAAAAGTCCAAAAAAATTTTTGGAAAAGGGGGGGGTAAGTTTGGGCCAAAACCCTTTCGGGGGGGGAGGCGAACAAAAAGGGTTTGATACCCAAAACCAAAAACAGGTTTGGCCCTTTTTTTGGGGTTAGCCAGTTTTTTATCAAGGTTTATCCCAAATTTTAGCAAATTTTAAATTTTTATTGACAGGTTAACCCAAAAAGGGGATGCCCAAAAAGTTGTGGGGGCACCACAATGTCGGGGGTCAAGGGGCAAGTTAAACAGACCATAAATCACAGTGGGGTTTAAAGCTCCAGTTTTTTGATCCCCCCCTTTATATTAAGGGGAAATGATCAGAAACAGGTTTGGGGGGGGTTTTTTTTGTCGGGTGACGAGGAGGGGGGAAAAACATCCTGTAATGTTTTTGGCAAAACTATTGCCCAGAGAAAGAGTCTTTTTTCCATCGAGAAAGAATGTTCCCCAAAAATGTGGTCGATTCAAAACTGGGGGCCATATCTGTGGGGGAGGGGGAATTTTTGGACGGATCATGCGCCAAAAAAAAATGGCTGAGGAAAAAATTTTGGGTACTAACAACAAAAATCTTAAGATGGAGTTTACTCTTTCAAGACTACGATTTTAAAAAGGGAGTGCATGTGAAAGGCAAATCGAATGGGGGAGCTGACTCTTTATCGAGAGTTACTTAAATTCAAAATTACAGAATGGATAAGGGGGTTTTTTTATAGGGGTTTTTGGGGGAAAATGTATATGTGAAATGTATAAGATTATATAATGTTTTTTAACGGGGGTTTTTTTTTAAATTTACTTGGGGGGAGAGAATTAAAAATAATTTCGGGGGGAAGGAAGGGGGTGATGTTGATTATTTTTTGTAAATGTTGTGTGACATGTTTTAAAAAAAAATGTTGTTTTTGAATGTTCATGGTTTGTTTCTGTGGGTGAAAAAAGGGGGGGATGGGGGGGAAACTTAAAGAGCTGTCGCCATGGCAACCAGGGGGAGAGGCGAGTAGAACCCGGTTTTTACAGTTGAAAGACCCGGGGAAACCAACCGCCAAATGAGAGGGGAGGGATGTTCTAAAATTGAGAGTGTCCCGGGCCGGGAAAAAGAACGGTCCGGGAGGTGGCCCGGGGGGGTTTTTTAAAAGGGGAGCAGTCCAGTTAAAGGGTATAGAGACCCTAGTTAAAACGGGGGGTTTTTAGATTTAGGGGAAAACCCCTTTTAAAAGGGGGCCCCCATTGTGTTATGTAACAGAAAAGGGCCCCAAGGGGAAATTTGAAACCAAAAAAGATTGTACCCATTTGTGTCAAAAAAAAATTGTTTGCATTTTAAAAAGGGAAAAAAAAAAACCCCTTCCCCGATTCTTTATTGGGGGTTTTCCCTAAAGTTGGGGGGTTTTAAAAGGGTAAATGGTGGCGGGTTTGGGCAAGTGGTCACTGAGAAGTTTTAAACCCAGTCTTTAAAAAAGGTGAAGGGTGAGACAGTACCCCCAAAAAACCCCGGGGGAAAATTTCTGAGGAAATTTTGAGGTTTCCTGGTTTGGGGGGTCGCAGGGAAAGGGATTGTCCAGTCTGACCCCGGGCAAGAAGGGGGGGTCAAAATATTGGCGGCAGCGGGGATCTTTAAAGAGGGTCCACCCCGCCCCCGGGTTTATTTGAACGAGCTTCACGAGGCACAATGGGGCCTTTTTTTTGGCGGGGAAAAGAGAGAGAGAGAGAGAGAGAGAGAGAGAGAGAGAGAGAGAGAGAGAGAGAGAACTCAACGCCTTATAATCTCTAAGAGGAACTCAGAGATTTTTTTAATGACCGTCTTTTTAAAATGCTGGGAAAAAAACCAGCGGGGGCCCCCCTGGAAGAGGAGCCTAGATAACTTTTCAAAAAAAAATTGATGCTGCTGCCACTGCTGGAGAAGGAGAGCAGATTTCCCGCCTCAGGTAATACAGAGGAGAGCAGGTTTTTTCAGCTACTAAAAGGATGGTTTTCCCCCCTTTTGGGTAACAAAAAACCTCCCCCGGGCCCCCTTTTTGGTCAGCAACCCCCCTTACTCATCCTTTTTTTGGGAGGAATATAAAAAAAGAGCCCCCAAAATTTTTGGGAAAAACACTTTCATTCAAACTAGGGCCCCCAAAAATTTAAATATTAATGGGGGTTTTGTATTTTATTTTAATAATCCTTATAACAGGAATAAAAAAAAATTCACTGAGATAATGGCTTGTTTTTTTTAAAAAAAAAGAGAAAAAAATTTGTGTGAGTGCATTTATTTTTTAAAAACCCATACTGGTCTATAGACAACTGCACTGTCATCAAGATTTTTTAAAAAGACTCCTTTTACTTTTTTTTAATTTTATCCTATTAAAAACGAGGGTTTTTTTTTTTTTTTTTTGTGTGTGTGTGTGTGTGTTTTTTTGTGTGTGGTTGTTTTTTTGTTTTTTTTTAAAAGGGGGGCAATGTTTGCTTGACTCCCACATTTCCCATCTGCTCTAAAAATTTCTCAAAATGAAGGTTTAATGTTTTTTTTTAAAAGGCATCATGACCATGATCAAAAATCTATTTATATGATGCCACAGATGGATTTAGAGTAAAGTAAACAAAAAAAAAGGTGTAAACTTAACAAATCACAATAGTATATAATGAATTGAAAAAAAAAAATTCCAAATAAAATTCAAAAAAACCAAAAAAAAATAAACTGTCAAACAGGTAATCAAATGTGCAAGACTAAAAAATAACATCCAACCAACGCCCAAAGCTTTATTTTATTTATTTTATTTATTGTTTTGTTTGGATCCGCCCCTTTCCAAAAAACTCAGGACGGTTTGCATATCAACCCCAAAAAAAGTTAAAAAAAATCCAAAAAAAAAATTCAAGACAGATTAGTAGCATTAGCTCAACCAGAGGATTACTTTAAAGCCTTTGGAAAAGGGTTTTTTAATGCTCAAAAGTGAGTAAGCAGTAATTTTCCCGGGCTTTTGGGGGGAAGGAATTTAAAACTCAGGGGCACCCCCCCAAAAATTATTTTTTTTTAAAGGGAAAACAGATGGATATTTCAAGAGAGGGGAAAGGATGAAACCCCGATAAAAAAACTCGGGGGGAAAATATGTGAGTGGACGGCCCCCCAAGCCTGGCCCCCGACCTACAAGGCCAAAAAGGGCAAGACCAGCATTTTTAAGATAACCCGCCCAAAGCGTCCCGTTCAGTGCAAAAGTTGAGTAATAGAGCCCCGGCCGGTACCCCGCCAAGGGGTCCCTTTCAGCAGCTTCTGCACCAACTTAAGCCTCCGGATGACTGACAAAGGGACCAAGTAAAGGGCTTACAGTAGTTAACCCTTTTAGATGCCCTTTCCGGGGTTATGTTAAAGGGGGGGTAAGAAAATTTTTAGTTTAAATTAAAAACAGGGAAGGGACAGGTCAAAAGCTCAGGAAAAAAATTTCCCCAAAAAAAAGGAAGGGTTTTTAAAAAGGGGTGAAGCCAAGCCAAAGATGGGGAAAAAACTGATGAAAATCTAGAATTTAAAGTGCAGATCTCGCGGGGGGGTTAAAAGAAAGGGGAGTTTTTTCAGCATCTATGTTTTCCTATAATGAATTATCAGGTGAACTTAATGTGAAATTTAAAAAAAAAAAATAAGAAGAAATAATGCATTTTCTTAGAGTTTTTTGAGTTCCACAAATTTTTTGCTGCAAACTGAACACTCCCTTTTTTGGGACCCTTTCCTTTTGCTGTTCTTTTCCCAAAAAAGACAGCACAGAAAGATTTTGACACATTTGAGGCAGAAATTTTTTCCCCCAGTCAAGCTTGCCTTTTTTTTCTCAAAGTCTTTTTTTTTTTAGTCTACTTTTCATATCTTCACACAGGGATCACTGAATATTCCACTTTTTTTTTTTGGAATATATTTTTTACTTTTTTTTTAATATATCATAAAAAGACCCAGGTAATCTGGAAAAAATGGGAAAAAAAACAAAGGGGAAAAAAAAAATACATTGTGAAACATAAAATTTTTAAAAAAGGCATTTACAAATTCATTTCAGCCCTTTTAGAATGTGCAGTTGAAAGAATAACCTCTTGAAATTAAAAAAAACAAGAACTATTTTTTTTTTTCATACAAAAGTGAAATTTTTTTTTTTCAATATGCCATTTGTTCATAGTCTTTGATATCAAAAAGTATTGATTTTAATGCCAAAAATTTAAACATTTCCCCCCCTTTCTTTTTTTTGATTTTTAAACCATTAAAGTTTAATCAACCATCCATTCGGGGCCAGAAAACCATATGAAATTAAGCCTCTTCCCAAAAAATAACCATGTTTCCATAATAAATTGTAGATACAATCAATAATTCAGAGCATGAATGTCAAATCATACACTGGGGGATTTAATTATTTTTAAATTTTGGTCATTTTGAAAAATAAAAAAGATATCCACATAAAACAGAAAACTTCTATCTATGAATAAACCCTTTTTTCCCCAAAAAGTAATATTAAAAAGTAATGAATATTTAAAACACATTTATTTCTCCAGTCTATTTAACCCCCCCTTTTTTCCCAGAATGGGACTTAAAAGATTCACCATACAGATTAAGCAAATTTTTGGAACACACAACAAACACACACACAAACTAAAAAACCCCCCAAAAAAAACCCAAAAAAAAAACAAAACACATTCAACACAACAAAACAAAACACATGTGAATCGGAAATGAGAGAGGAGTACTAATGCTGGAAACACAAAATTGGTCTAAAAAAAACCTCTTTATTTAACTTCCCCCCGGGGGGGGTTTTGTTATATGACCCGCTGTGGAAATTGATATTTGTTTATTTTTTTTTTTTTTTTGATTTTGAAATTTGGGGGGTTTCCCCTTGACTTTTTTTTTGGGGGGTTTTTTAACTAAGGGCAAAATTTTTTTTTTTTTTTTTTTTTTGAGATACATTTTTTTTAAATTTTTTTGTTCGGGTCAAAATGACCCCCCCCTTTTTTATAAAACCCCAAAATATTTTGAGTAAAACAAATTTTTTTTAGTTTTTTTTTGAGACTACTTATTGCATCTACTATTGTTTATTTTTTTTCTACTTTTAACTCCTCCCCCCCCCTCAAAAAAAACCTTTGTTATGCAAAACCGTAAAAAAAATATTTAAGGGCCCTTTTCCCATTTCCTCAGTCAGAAGCAGCGGGAAAAATTTTTTACCTCAAAGCCTTGAATTCATTTTTACCTGTGTTATGTTGTACTGATGATTTTTGCAAAATGATAAATGTTTTAAAGCCTGTTTATTATATCGGGATATGTGATTGATATATGATTCCCATGTGTTTTGTTTTTGCCCGATTTTAATACCCATTTGATCATTTTTTTTGTGTTGTTTCCCCTGGAAGGCATTACATCTGACCTATGACTGTATACATGTAGATTGTTTTTCCCCCTTTTGATATGTATTACTACTGATGTTAGATATATTGTCCCATGCTTTGTATTGGGGTGTCCTTCCTTTTTTTTTTTTTCTCATATTACAGTTTATTGATCTTTTTTTACCCTTTTTGAGTAGTTTTTGGGTTTTTCAGGGGGATTTTCTTTCTTTGCCCCTTTTAAAAAAATTAGAGAAACCTTTTGGGGGGAAAAAAAAATTTTTTTTTTAAATTTTTTTTTTATAATTTTTTATTTTATTTTTTTTTAAAAAATTTTTTCTGTTAAAAATTTTTTTGGGTTTTTGGGGTTTTTTTTTACAATAGTTACCTGAAGGTTGTTGATGTTGTTAACTATGATCACACAAAGTATAATAATGCAACAAAAAATTTAAAAAAAATTTTTTTGGCTCGGGGAATAAAAGGCCCAAAAAAAAACCCCAAAAAAAAAGTAAGCCCCCCAAAAAAACAGCAGGGTTAAAACCAAAATTTTTTTGTGTTGGGAAAACCCGAAAAGGACCCAAAAAAGGGGGGCCCCGGAGGTTAGGGGAAAAGGGATCACATTTTGGTTTTTTATTCAGCCCCCCTTTTGGGGGTACCACCTGATCCCCTTAAAGGAACCAAAAGCTGAGTTCCCCCCCGTGTAACCATCTGTGGAAGAAAAATGAGGAACCCCCTTTTCCAAGTCTTGATACTAAAAAAAACATTAGGTTTTGATTAGGTAAAAAAAAAATACCTGATTTTTTTTTAAATTAATTAAAATTTCAGGACGGGGCGGATCATTCAGCACGAATTCCAAGATGATGACAGGTTTTGGGTTCATTTCAAGTCCATGATTTTTAAACCCGAAAGCCGTGTCAATCATCTTGGGGATTTTTAAAAGAAGGAGAGTTCGGGAGATTGGGGAAGATTTTTTTTTTCTCCAACATTAAAAGGAAAAGGGAAAAAAACCAAGAAAGAGGAATGTCTTATGGAGCAGGCATGGGGGAGGGGAAGTTCAAAAAAGAAGTCAAAGAGGTAATATGCAAGATATCTGAATGAATGCAATATAGAGGATGGGGGGGTTTTTTTTCCCCCAGAAAAAACAACACAAATCTGAATTCAAATTTAAGGGAAAAATATTCTCCCCTTTTATTTGAAATATCTTTTCTATAAGAGCTATTCCCCCGTAATGTCTGTTTTTTTAAAATGTTGAACCTTCTTTTTTGGGGTTTTCAAATAGAGATTAGGGTTAATTTGTCCCAGAAGTGTGTCAACTGTGTATTCCTGAATAAATAGTAGAGAGTAGAGTAGCAGTAGAGGGGAAAATATATTCATCCACTTTCATTTGAAACCCCAAGGGGGCCCCCTTTTTGGGGAGACCAAACAAAACATCACCCCTTGGGGTTTTTAAAAGCTGTCAAAGTTTGGCCTGAATGGGGGGAAGGGTTATCAACCTCCTTGGGGAAGATTTTCCCCAAAAAATTTCCTTGGGGTTTTTCCCCGTTTAAGTCACCCGGTGTTTTTACCCCAAAAAGAGGGGGAGGGGCGCTGGGGGCTACCGGGTTTTTTTCCCCCAAATTTATGCCAACCTTAAGATAGATAAAAAGGGGTTTCACTTTAAATTAGGTAATTGTTAATAAAGCTGCCCAATTTTAACCCATAACTGTTTTTGGTTTTTTATTTCGGGGGCTGGCAGGCAAAACTGAAGTGAACTAAAAAGTACATCTTTTTAAACAAATATTGTAATTACAAAAATGTACACACAAAAATAGTTGGGGATGAATAAAAAAAGGGAGCATAATGCATCATGATTGAAGAAAAAAAACCAGGTTCTATAATGAAAAGTCTGACTAAAATGTAAAAAGAGGCATTGAAAACCCACCAATGTAAATCCCTTTTTCCCCCAAAAAAAGAGGGAGAATTTAAAAAAAAAAAAAATTCTGGGGCATCCAGAACAAATTCATCACACATAAAAACAGAAGAGGTT
>JARBWK010003399.1:0-12468 GCA_030556195.1 Anolis apletophallus | reverse complement strand
AGGATGGAGGACTACCGCCTCCCAAAGATACTACTCTATGGTAAACTCACCACGGGTCAGCGCAGGAGAGGCGCTCCCAAAAAGAGATATAAGGACTCCCTGAAACAACATCTCAGACTCGGCCAGATTGATCACCAACAATGGTCCACCCTGGCCTCACATCGGGAGGCATGGAGACACACTATCCACAATGCCGCGGGCCTCTTTCGAAAGACACATCAAAGGGGTCTCAAAGAGAGATGACAATGCCGAACGGGTCTCGAAGAGAAACGACAACGCAGAAAGAACCGGAACTTGGAAACAACATCACCCAAGGAGACTTTCTGCTGTGCTTTCTGCAACCGAACTTGCCTATCTCGGATTGGCCTTTTTAGTTAATCAATGTGCTTGTAAAAAGCGTGGGATGAGTCCTTCCTAAGAATCTTTGTTCGCTGGTAATGCCGAGAGATGTACATGGTTCATACAATTTAATTCATACAATTCAATTCAAACCATACATCATCTTACATGAGACCACAGCCCAGAAGGGATTCAAACCCAGGTCTAGAGAATTGTAGTCCAACACTCTAAGCACAATGCCATACGTTCCCCATAACTGCACCTGTGTATATTCCATCCACAGAGTCTAAAACCACAGAACTTCAAAACAGCAGACTAAGAGTTGGAAACATCACCCGAAACAGTCTCATGGCTTCAAACAGATTTCTTGAGTTGGAAGATACATGTCTTACATCTTAGACATCAAAGATAATTTCCAGGACATTGATCAAGGTGACAATTATTTAATCACAGCCAAATGCATTAGTTGGGGGGTAATACAAAAGGAAATCCCAATTAGCATATTTCAAATTTCTTGGTGTGTGTGTATATCACGAAATATGCCGTGCCACACTATCCAGATTTCTGTATATTTTACCTCCTTGCTAGTATTTGCTTTCCCCCCGATCTTGGATTCATTCCATCAGGTGTTGTTTTTGAAGCTTTTTTTAAACTGTACCAAATTCACACGTAATAAAAGCACCTGTGACATCAATTTAGAAGCATATTTTATGCAAATGTGTCTGATTTTAATCCAATTCTGGCTTTATTTTACACATTATTTCAGCTGATAAGTGCATTGCGGAATCTGGCGGAGCGTGATATTCACCTGATTGCTCTGCGGCACTCTTTACACTCATCCAGGGATTGTGAATCGGTTGGCTCTGCATAAAAATGCAGGAAAGCCTAAACCCTCAAATAACTGTACTGTACATAATCATGCATCTGCAAAGTATCCCAGCCTCGGATACTGTTAGTATTCTATGCAAATTCTTTTGTACATATGATTGCACTTTCTTGGTCATTGTGGATGCCTATGTTCAGTTGACAGTTGCATCAACCAAGCTCTGCAAGTACAGTTAGTTATAGCAGTGTTTTTCAACCTTTTTTGAGCCGCGGCACACTTTTTACATTTACAATATCCTGGGGCACATCACCAACCAAAATGACACAAAATGACACTCTAACACAGTAATACATATAGTTAATATGTTTTTAAATGTATTTATAGACTCAGTGTGAAACCTGGGCCTGTTTCGATGAACACAACATAGATATCCTGGCAGGAATGGCAGAAAGACACAAACTTCCCACACAGAACTCCCATAACCAAGAGAAAATACTATAAGAGTTTGGTGGGCACTGACCTTGAGTTTTGGAGTTGTAGTTCACCTATATCCAGAGAGCACTGTGGACTCAAACAATGTTGGATCAGGACCAAACTTGGCATGAATATTCAATATGCCCAAATCTGAACACAGATGGAGTTTGGGGAAAATAGACCTTGACATTTGGGAGTTACAGTTTCTGGGATTTACAGTTAACACACAATCAAAGAGCATCCTGAACTCTTGCAACAATGGAATTGAACAAAACTTATTGAACTCTCATTACCAACAGAAAGTACTGAAAGGGTTTGCTTGGGAAAAGTGTTCGGCGGGTGGGGGGGGGGGTATTGGAGGTTCCAATTTCCCACGGCACACCTGATGATCGCTCACGGCACACTAGTGTGCCACGGCACACTGGTTGAGAAACACTGAGTTATAGAATCACAGAGTTGGAAGAGACTTCATGGGTCATCCAGTCCAGTCCAACCCAATACACCAGGGCTGTCCAACGGGCGGCCCTGGGGCCGTACACGGCCCCCGAGCCCCTTCCCTGCGGTCCCCTAACTTGTTTTAATAAAATAATAATTTAAAATAAATAAATAAATAAAAAAAACCTACTTCCGGGTTTAGGCAAGCATCGCGAGACTACGCCAGCCACAGACGGGATTTCGAGGGAGGTCGAAATCCCGACTGTGGCTGCGTAGTCTTGCGATAGCTGCCGAAATCTCGGGTCCCGCTGGATTTGTGGCCGGCCTGGGCGCGCGCCTCCTCCTCCCTCGCAGCTGCTTCAGGCCAGCCCCCATTCCCTCAGAGAGAGAGGGAGGGGAGTGAGGCAGGGAAAGCCCCTCCTGGCTCCGTCCTCTTCCTGTGGAGGGCCCTCGCTTCCCGCCCCGCGGATGGGAGAGCCGCCGCGCCTGGCCTGAGTTTGGCCTCGGCTCCAGCGGGGCTCTTCGGGGATGGCGGAGGTGTTGGCGCTCCGGCCCTGTGGTGTGGCTCCCGCAGTATAGGTAAGGGCCTGGCTCGAGTGAAAGCAGGACGGTGGGTGAGTGGGGGGGGGGGGGGTGAGGGGTGCCTCAGTGGCGGTTTCCTTGGCGACGCTTCCTTCTCCTCCTCCGCGCCCCCCCCCCCTTGTTGTGCTGCCTTCCCCCGCGTGCTGGGCGCAACGTGGCTTCCTTTGCGCCTGCCCCGCGGCTTGTTTTCCCTTCAGGGAGGGTGGGAGCTCTTTGGGCCTCCTCCACCCGCCTCTGGGAAAGGAGGCCCCATCAAGCTCTGCGACGGCATTGAGGTGTTTGGGTTTTTTTTGGTGTGTCCCAATTTGAGTGTGGGCTCAAGTAACTCAAAGGTATTAGGAAACATTTCCCCAAATCCACCAGTGTTCCCATTTGGGTATATTGAGTATTCATGCCAAGTTTGGTCCAGATCCATCATTATTTGAGTCCACAGTGCTCTCTGGATGGAGGTGAACTACAACTCCACAACTCAAGGTCAATTGTAAGTAAATTGGAGCCGGGGAGGGGGCGGAGCCGGGGAAGGGGTGGGGGCGGAGCCAGGGGAGGGGGCGGAGCTGGGGCGGAGGCAGATCCTTCGGGCCCCCAGGTGATCAGTGACCGGAATTCCGGCCCTTGGGCCCGTAGAAGTTGGACAGCCCTGTACTATACAGCTCTTGTGTTGATTGGCAACCCTGTGCAAGTTTGGTCCAGATCCATCATTATTTGAGTCCACAGTGCTCTCTGGATGGAGGTGAACTACAACTCCACAACTCAAGGTCAATTGTAAGTAAATTGGAGCTGGAGAGGGGTGAAGCCGGGGGGGGGGGGGGGGGGCGGAGCCGGGGGCAGACCCTTCGGCTCCCCAGGTGATCAGTGACCGGAATTCCGGCCCTTGGGCCCGTAGAAGTTGGACAGCCCTGCAATACACAAACAAAATATGCCACTGAGTACAGCAAATCATACACAAAGCTAAACCATGGAATTTAAAGGGGCAGATCTATAGGAGTAATTAATCACAAGTCTTCCTTAAGTAAAAATATCCAACTGTATTGTTGTGAACAATATACGTGCTAAATAGCATAAGAATATCACATATAGTGCAATGTAGTACAATTCAATCACAAAATCACAAATCTCATATCACAGTAAATACAATAGCATAACAAAATAAGCCCTCACACATCCATGGGCTTAAACGACGCTCTAACACAGTGTTTCTCAACCTGGGGGTCGGGACCCCTGGAGGGGTCACGAGGGGGTGACAGAGGGGTCGCCAAAGACCATCGGAAAACACAGTATTTTCTATTGTGGGTTCTGTGTGGGAAGTTTGGCCCAATTATATAGTTGGTGCGGTTCAGAATACTCTTTGTAGGTGAACTATGAATCCCAACAAGGCAACTCCCAAATCCCCCAACCTCCACCAGTGTTCACATTTGGGCATATGGAGTCTTTGTGCCATAGTTTGGTCCAGATCCATCATTGTTTGAGTCCTCAATGCTCTCTGGATGTAGGTGAACTATAACTCCCAAACTCAAGCTCAATGCCCACTAAACCCTTCCAGTATTTTCTGTTGGTCATGAGAGTTCTGTGTGCAAGTTTGGTTCAATTCCATCGTTGGTGAGGTTCAGAATGCTCCTCGGTTGTAAGTTAAGAATAAATCCCAGCTACTACAACTCCCGAATGACAAAATCAATCCCCCGCAACCCCACCAATATTCAAATTTGGGTGTATTGGGTATTTGTGCCAAATTTGGGGCAGTGAATGAAAATACATCCTGCATCTCAGATATTTACATGACGATTCATAACAGGAGCAAAATGACAAGTTGTGAAGTAGCAACTAAAATAATGTTATGGTTAGGGGTCACCACAACATGGAGAAATGTCTTAAGGGGTCGCGGCACCAGGAAGGTTGAGAACCACTGCTCTAACAGAATCTGTATAACCCTGTAAGTAGTCCGGAGTCTGATAACTCGCGGGCTAGAGACTGAGTCAGTGGGGGAGCCTACAGCTGGAGGTAAGCTGACGATGCCAAGATGGCCATTTCGCGTAAACCACGTTTCCTCAGGGCGCTCTGAACTTCTGACCGCTCCTCCCCAGGGTTGTAGTAGAACAATTTGGACTCAAAGTCTGGACGGGAGATTTCACGTTTCCGCGTTCTAATACATATCGATACTGCAAGTGTCCTCCCGGGCTGCCCATCCGGCAGCTTGCCAGCTCTTCTACCCACCAAGGCTCCCCCACTGACTCAGTCTCTAGCCCGCGAGTTATCAGACTCCGGACTACTTACAGGGTTACACAGATTCTGTTAGAGCATCGTTTAAGCCCATGGATGTGTGAGGGCTTATTTTGTTATGCTATTGTATTCACTGTGATATGAGATTTGTGATTTTGTGATTGAATTGTACTACATTGCACTATATGTGATATTGTTATGCTATTTAGCACATATATTGTTCACAACAATACAGTTGGATACTTTTTACTTAAGGAAGACTTGTGATTAATTACTCCTACCGATCTGCCCTTTTAAATTCCATCCAGTCCAACCCCATTCTGCCAAGAAGCAGAAAATTGCATTCAAACAGGCCTGGATTAACACCTTTTTGTGCCCTAAGCCACATTTTGGAATTACGCCACCTTTAAACCAACCTCTAACTCCCCCCCACCACCACCACCACCACTCAGACCCACACTTGGCTGGCTTTGGCCATGGTGCCTCCGGAGCAGAAGAGAAAGGCGAGTAGGCACCATCCCGCCACCTCCAAGGTCCCCATTCCCACCAGCTGGAAAGCTCCGCTGTGCTCTGAAGGTCTCCTCAAGAGGCTTGGAGAGAGCGCAGAGGGTGCAAACTCGCTCCAAAGGCGCGCACGAGAGAGAGAGAGAGATGTCCGCTTGGCGTGCGCTCCCGCAGAGCGAGGGAGGATTCAGGTTGGGGTTTGTGCGGCTTTTGTTCGGCTGCTCCTGAAGGCAGCAGAGCCAGACCCTGGCCTTGATCCTTCCCTCCCTCCCGCGGCTCCCTTTGGCCAAGCAGGCCAATCCGGTTTGGTCTGAGAGCGCAGGAGCGAGCCTGGGTTGGTGTGGTCTCGTGCTGGGGACCTGGGAGAGGTCCACCCAAGCAATGCCCTTTCTCTCCCCTCTCCCTCCCTCCCTCTCTTCCTTCTTTACTTGCTTTCTTTCCTCCTAGTTGCCTCCTCCTTCTCCCCTCCCTCCCACCGCCCTCTCCCGGACTCTGCCGCTCGGCTCTGGCTGCAGGAATTTACAGTCTGCCGCGGGGGGAGCCGGGCAAGTCGCCATGGAGACGGCTTCCCCGGGAGCCAGGAGGTCAGTCCAGCCAGAGACCCGCGGGCAAATCAATGGATCAATGCGAGGGCCCCGCTGCAGCCCAGAGAGCGAGAGACGGAGGGGACAGAGCAGAGACTTTGCCAGGAGAAGGAGCGAGAAGCGGCATGAAAAAGGGGGGGAAAGGGGCGCGGACTAGTTTCTTTTGGTCCGTGATCTGCCCCCCCCCCCCATTGCCTTGCGACCCTAGGCCTTGGCCTATGTTGGCCTTATGTTGGCCTTATCCGGGCATGCATTCAAAGCATCCCCGACAGATGGTCATCCAGCCTCTGTTTAAAAGCCTCCAAAGAAGAAGCCTCCACCACATTCCGGGGCAGAGAGTTCCACTGCTGAACGGCTCTTACAGTCAATAAGTTCTTCCTAATGTTCAGATGGAATTTCCTTTCTTGTAGTTTGAAGCCATTGTTCCATTGCATCCTAGTCTCCAGGGCAGCAGAAAACAAGCTCGCTCCCCCCTCCCTAGGACTTCCTCTCACATATTTATTCATGGCTATCATGTCTCCTCTCAGCCTTCTCTTCTTCAGGCTAAACATGCCCAGCTCTTTAAGCTGCTCCTCATAGGGCTTGTTCTCCAGATCCTTGATCATTTTAGTCAACCTCCTCTGGACACTATCCAGCTTGTCAATATCCCGCTTCAATTGTGGTGCTCAGAATTGGACACAGTGTGATTCCAGGTGTGGTCTAATAATAATAATAATAATAATAATACACTTTATTTATATTCCGCTTTTCTCACCCCGAAGGGGACTCAGAGCAGATTACAGGTACACATATTTAGCAGACAATCCCTGCCATTTCCACATACACACATACAGACGAACAGAGGGAAACTCTGGCCACCAGGGGGAGCTGACGCACTCCTCACCTCTCAGCGTCCCCGGCGTCCCTTGTTTATTTATTATTTATTTATTTACTTTATTTATATTCCGCTCTTCTCACCCCGAAGGGGACTCAGAGTGGATTACAGGTACACATAGTTAGCAGACAATCCCTGCCGTTTCCACATACCCACACATAGACGATCAGAGGCAAACTCTGGCCACCAGGGGGAGCTGACGCACTCTTCGTCTCTTTATTTATATTCCGCTCTTCTCACCCGAAGGGGACTCAGAGCGGATTACAGGTACACATAGTTAGCAGACAATCCCTGCCGTTTCCACATACCCATACATAGACGATCAGAGGCAAACTCTGGCCACCAGGGGGGACTGACGCACTCCTCACCTCTCAGCGTCCCCGGCGTCCCTTGTTTATTTATTATTTATTTATTTACTTTATTTATATTGCGCTCTTCTCACCCCGAAGGGGACTCAGAGCAGATTACAGGTACACATAGTTAGCAGACAATCCCTGCCGTTTCCACATACCCACACATAGACGATCAGAGGCAAACTCTGGCCACCAGGGGGAGCTGACGCACTTTTCGTCTCTTTATTTATATTCCGCTCTTCTCACCCGAAGGGGACTCAGTGCGGATTACAGGTACACATAGTTAGCAGACAATCCCTGCCGTTTCCACATACCCATACATAGACGATCAGAGGCAAACTCTGGCCACCAGGGGGGACTGACGCACTCCTCACCTCTCAGCGTCCCCGGCGTCCCTTGTTTATTTATTATTTATTTATTTACTTTATTTATATTGCGCTCTTCTCACCCCGAAGGGGACTCAGAGCGGATTACAGGTACACATAGTTAGCAGACAATCCCTGCCGTTTCCACATACCCACACATAGACGATCAGAGGCAAACTCTGGCCACCAGGGGGGACTGACGCACTCCTCATCTCTCAGCGTTCCCAGTGTCCCTTGTTGTTCCTTCCGCATTCCTCAGCATTCCTCATGTAAGCCACCCCGAGTTCCTTTGGGGAGATGGTGGCGGGGTATAAATAAATAATAATAATTTATTAATAATAATTTATTAATAATAATAATTATTATTATTATTATTACACCCATTAAATAAATTGAGTAGACATGTCTGTTGATTCACCGACGAACATTTGGGTTTACTGGAGTTGGGGCAAGCAGATGGGGCTCAGGCCATGAACTCTGTAAAATGCCAAATGTAGACTTGCCTGCCCTTAAATTGGTCCTTGAACTTCTGGACCTGGTTTGTCATTGTTCAGAGAAGGACTGGAGAGCTTCCACAAAGAAAAGCAGCAAACAGTGACTACACGTTAAGGCTTTGAAGAGTGCAGATGCCCTGTCCCTTGGTGGTCTTTCGCTCTGCGCCGCACCACTGAATGGGATAATACAATTATTGGATAATTAGAGTAATCAGAAAGCATTCTGCAATGGCAGACTCTTAATTGATGGGACCATTAATGGATAATGATCGCATTCCTTCACATTGCCAGTCTGACCCCCTTTGGGGTTGGGGAGAACAGGCGGATGGTTGACTCAAAGGGCTGATCAGGCAACGGTTTGGAGGGTAACCTGGGTGAAAGAAAAGTCAACTGATTGGTGGAGATGAATGGCAAAAGCTTCCAAATGCAAGATAAGAGGTGACTCTTCTGTTTGCTAGTTGTAGAAATTTGAAGACTTCCTGCATGTATCTTTCCCCACTCTTTCATATTGTCCACTGAATACTTTCTGTTCATATCAGCTAGGTCCTGATTGAAATTTGTTCTGGTTGCAGTTTGAACGTTGAACATGGGGGTTCAAGTTCCATGCTATAAATTCCAACCCAGGGGTGGCTGGTGGCTATTCCTTCAATGTAAATGTGCTTATTAGGCCTGGGCAATCATGGTTCTAAAGTACTTACAAAACTCAAGTTCTGGTGGTGAACACTAGGTGGCACTGGTGCTTTGCTTCTACAGTGTTGCTAAAGTTCTGGTGGTGAACACTAGGTGGTGCTGGTGCTATGCTTCTAGTGTTGCTAAAGTTCTGGTGGTGAACACTAGGTGGTGCTGGTGCTCTGCTTCTAGTGTTGCTAAAGTTCTGGTGGTGAACACTAGGTGGCGCTGGTGCTTTGCTTCTAGAGTGTGCTAAAGTTCTGGTGGTGAACACTAGGTGGCGCTGGTGCTTTGCTTCTACAGTGTTGCTAATGTTCTGGTGGTGAACACTAGGTGGCGCTGGTGCTTTGCTTCTAGAGTTGCTAAAGTTCTGGTGGTGAACACTAGGTGGCGCTGGTGCTTTGCTTCTACAGTGTTGCTAATGTTCTGGTGGTGAACATTTCAGAACTCTAACAAGACTTTCAAAATTTCGTTATAAATGGCAGTTCCTAATTGGTTCTGTCTTCAAAATCGCCAATAATGAAATAATAAAGTTTTGAAGGTTTTGTTAGAGTTCTGAGATGTTGTTTCAGGGAGTTCTTATATCTGTTTTTGGGGGTGCCTCTCTTGCGCTGACCAGTGGTGAGTTCACCACAGAGTAGTATATGTGGGAGGCAGTGGTCCTCCATCCTAGAGATGTGCCCTGCCCAGCGCAGCTGAGTCCTGAATAGCATGGCCTCAACGCTGGTGATCCCTGCTTGCTCAAGGACAACAACATTAGTCACATAGTCGGTCCAGTTTATATTTAGGATTGTACGAAGACAGTGCTGATGAAAGCGTTCAAGAAGTCATAGGTGTTGGCGATAGGTGACCCATGTTTCAGACCCATAGAAGAGAAAAGACAGTAAGATAGCTCTGTACACACTGATTTTGGTGCTTTGCCGCAGGTGCTTGTTGCTCCAGACTCTTTTGTGAAGCCTTCCAAATGCACTCTATGCTTTTGCTAATCTGTGATCTATCTCTTTATCAATCTTGGCGTCTGAAGAGATGATGCTTCCCAAGTAGGTGAACTGCTGAACGGATTTAAGCACAGATTCGCCTATGCTGACGTGGGGATGATGGTGTTCTTCCTGTGGTGCGGGCTGGTAGAGAACTTCCGTTTTCTTCAGGCTGACTTCCAGCCCAAACAGCTCTGCAGCTGCTGCAAAGCAGGATGTGAGGCGCTGCAGGGCTGCTTCTGAATGGGCAACAAGGGCAGCATCGTCAGCAAAAAGCAGCTTAATAATAATAATAATAATAATAAATCATAATAAATAACCTTGACTTGAATATAAGCTGAGGAGGGCTTTTACTTAAGTATATACGGTAAGTCCATTTCATGGTATTACTCTACAGTAGGATTTAGGAAATGATCTATTCTTTCTTGGGATTAGGATCCTTTGCTATCTGCCCCCCAACATGCAATCCTTCCACAATACTTCAAGCAAAGCAATAGTTAAAACTTGTTAAGACTGGAAGAAGAGACAAACAAAGAGAGAGAGGAAGGGAGGGAGAGAATCTTGCCACTTTTGGCATGTAAATAGCATTTTTTCAAAAGAGCCATTTATCAGTGAGATTATGGAATCTGTTTGAAGAATCCCCTGGTGGACACGCTGGAGAGATGGCTTGCATGAGACTTAACAAGAGGTTCTGCACAACACACACCGGGGCTGTGTGTAGCCAGGAACGCTCGCCGAGAATTAAATCCACGCTGGAAATGTTAATAAATGCAGACACATGTTCGTGTTTGTTAAGCGCCTTGCTTTTATTTGATTCCCTCCCCACTCCCCGTTTTCCGTGCTCGGGATGCTGTTCTAACGTTTGCCCCCTTCGCTGTCGAACCTCCAGAGAGTTTGCCACCCCCGCTTTGTCTACTCTTCTCAGCTGCATTCATTTCCATGTTTCGCAGCTCGACACCGGCTTGGCAACATTAGTCTCGGAAATTGCCCAGATGCTGGGAAAGACGAATCTACGGAGAAGTATATTCTGTCTGGTTTCGACCATCAATTGAGGAGAGGGCATGCGTCACTCAGAGGAAATTCTGTGTTATTCTTAAATTTTAATATATTACATTTCTCCCGGCCATAAGGTTTTAATCTTTGTGTGTCATTGTTTATATTTGAGTTATATAAATAGCACTGTTTTTATCTATATATTAGGCATGAGAAAAAAGTTATGAAAATGATTCGTTTCGTAAGAAATTCGTAAGAAATGCTACTTTCGAGTATTTCCGCACCTGGAACGCCAACCAGGAAGTGGACTTTCTTTTCGAACTTCGGGGCCAGGATATTCTTAAGTGTCGTTATTAGGTCGTAAGGGGGCACCCTCCTTCTCTCTCACCACCCTCCCGCCTCCCTTGCCAATAAGTATTATGGCAAGGCAAGCCCTAAACTCGCTCCTTCTTTCGGCTGGAAGGAAGCCTGGAAAAAATGTAAACAGAGAGGATTACTCAGAAGTAAATCTGCAAAGGAGGGCACATTGGATGAAGTGCCCTCCTTTGTGGATTTACTTCTGAGTAAACCTCTGTTTTACATTTTTCCAGACTTCCCTGCCTCTCCTGCCTGCCAGGATCTAAAGCATCAAAGAGTATTGGGGTGAGAAACCAACCTAATGTATAATAGAATGAATGCTACTGTAAGTGCCTAATATTATAAGTAATCCAACTGGTCATACCTACACATTCCATGCACATGCAATAATACAGCAGTAATAACAATAACAAGAGGTAAAATTCAAACCGAAGTATTCTGACTGGTCTCTCCTCATGCGGTGCAAACGGGCTCTTCTCTTATTAGCCCGGGAAATTAGCCCGGAAAAGCCAGCGTTTGCTGCTTGGGAGCACACACATACATATTCTTGGGAGGGGATTTGCTGCAGAATCCGGGCTCATAGAGAAGATTCTGCAGCAAATCCCCCAAAGAATATGTATGTGTGTGCACCAAAGCAGAAAACGCTGGCTTTCCCGGCTCACAGAGAAGAGCCCGTTTGCACCGCATGAGGCAGGGACCAGTCAGAATACTTCGGTTTGAATTTTACTCTCTTATACCCATTGTTATTACTGCTGTATTATTGCATGTGCATGGAATGTAGGTATATGACCAGCCTGGGCAACTTGGGCCTCGCTCCCTCGGGATCGGGGTGAGAGAGGCAGCGAGGAGCAAGGGGGCTCCTCCTCCTTTTCTTTGCTGCTTCCAAGAATAGAATACCCCCTCCCTCCCTCCCTCCTTCCTATTTGGAGAGTCCCATCTAGAATTCAGTGTGATTTATTCAAGTTTTGGCCTACAACTCCCAGAAATCCCAGCCACCCTACCAGCTGTTAGGATTTCTGGGAGTTGCAGGCCAAAACCATCTGGAATGCGCATGCTCTGGCATACGAACTACTAACGAATTTCGTTAGTAATTAAGTTACATTTTAGAATTTTTAGGAAATTTTTTGTAAGTCTTCCTATTACTAATCAAAAAAAATTCCCCCCCCCCATTAGATTTTCAATTGGCTATTTTTGGGTTCTAAACCATGCCTACTAGGCTTGGTTTAGAATCCTAAAATTGCAATTCTAAAATCAAATGGGGGATTTTTTGATTAGTATATCAAATACTTACAAAAAATTTTGCAAAAGTGCTAAAATGTAACTTAATTACTAACGAAATTCTAAATTGGTTCTAAAGTCAAAAACAGTCAAAAATCAATGGGGAACATTCCCTTAAACTGTAGATGTATAACATAAATATAAGAGCTA
>JARBWK010003398.1:0-12468 GCA_030556195.1 Anolis apletophallus | reverse complement strand
TTTATATGTGTGTGCATGTGTATATGTATGTGATAAAAGGGTTTGCCCAAAATAGAAAACCCCAAAATCAATGGGGGTTTTTTTAGTAAAGGAAGATTACAAAAAAATTTCCAAAATGAAACTTTTTTAACAAATTGTTGTTTCGATGCCAGAGCAGGGCCCCAGAAGTTTGTTTACAACCCCAGAAATCCAAAGCTGAAATTTTGGGGGTTTGGGGGATTTGGGGCCAAACCGAATAAATACACTGAATTCTAATGGGACTCCCAAAAGGAAGGAGGGGGGGAAAATGTTTTTCTTAAAAGGGAAAAAAAGGAGGAGGCCCCCCCCGCCCCCCGGGGCCCCCCTTTCCCTCTCACCCCGACCCCGGGGGGGAGCGGGGGCCCTTTTTGGGGGTCAATCCCATTCTATCGGGGAACAGCTTTAAGGGTATAAGAATAGTTTAAACCTTTTCTGAGGGGGTCCCCCCCCTGCGGGAAGGGGCTTTCTCGGACCGGGTTCCCCGGAAAGAGGCGTTTTTTGGGGAACAATTTTTGGGGGGGGGTTGCTGCAGAATTTCTCTATGGGCCCCGGGACGCAAAAAACCCCCCCCAAGAATATGTATGTGTGGCCCGGAAAACGCTTTTGAAAAATTTCGGCCCGTTTTGCATAAGAAGAATCAGAAATTTTTCCCCCCTTTTTATCCCATTGTTTTCCCTTTTTTTATTGCATGTGCGGGGAAAGTTGACCTTTTGGATTATAAATATTAGGCATGGACTTAGTAGATTATTCTATTAACATTAGGGGTTTTTTCTCACCCCAATATTTTTGATGCCTTAGCCCCTGGCTGGCAGGGGGGGAGAAGTAAAAAATGAAACAGGGGGTTTTTAGTTCCCCGGGGGGCCCCACCCCAAATGCCCTCCTTGCAGATTTTTTTAGAAACCTCTGTTTTTTTTTACTTCCTTTCCCCGAAAAAAGGGGGGGGCTTCCCTTTTCCTAATATTGGCAAGGGAGGGGGGGGGTGAGAGGGAGGTGCCCCCTTATGCCCCCCCGACCAATAAGAACTTAAGAAAACCCCGGCCCCCCAAGTTCGGGCCACTTCCTGGTTGGCGTTCCAGGGGGGGAAGCTAAAATAGCATTTTTCACAATTTCTTTAAAAACATTTTCTAATTTTTTTCTCATGCCAGTATGTATGTATACAGTATGCGTGTATGAAATTTGTGGGGGAAGGATGTATGTGTATATATGTATACTTTTTAAAATGTTTTTTATGTATTTATTTTATATGTGTTTATATATATTTGTGTGTGTGGAATGTGTCTATATGTATATTAAATGTGATATTTGTATGTATGTGTATATATGTATATGTGTTTTATATGTTTTATGTATGTTATATATGTATATGTTTTATGTTTTTGTGTGAATGTGTCTATATGTATATATGTGGGGCAGGCATATGTGTGTATGTATGTGTATGTATGATATATGTGCAGTATACTTTATATATGTGTGTAAAGGGGGGAAAATGAATGGAAAAGGGGGGGGGAAAAGGCTGGGAAGGAAGTGGGGGGAGGGGCTGGAGAATGGGGAATTTTTAATTTGGGGGGGGAAGGGGGAAACAAGAAAGGGAAGAGGGGGGGAAAAGGTTGGAAGTGTGTGGGTGGGGGTGTGGGGGGGACTGGGGGGGGGGGAAAAACCCCGGGAAAAGGGGGGGCCCCTCCCCCCCTTTTTTTCCCCAAAAGGGAGGCTTAAAAAAAAGGGGGGGAAAAATTTTGGGGGGGGGAGGCCACCCCGGGGGACTCCCCCCCCTTTTCCCCCCGTTGGGGGCCCCTAAGGGGGGCGGGGGCCCCCCCCCTTTTTCCCCCGTTTTTAAGGGGGGGGGGTCCCCCTCCTTCCCCCCCCCCCTTTGCCTTGGGAGGGCCTGGGGCGGTGCCTTCTGGGAATGTAGTCCCGTGGCCGTGGCCGTTTTCCCTGTCTCCCCTGCTTCTGAACCCGGGGGGGGGTGCGGGGCCCCCCTTTCCCTGCCTTTTTTCCTCCTCTTGGCCTTCCAGCCGCTCCCGGGCCCCGGGAGCCGGGGCGGGGCTGAGGCGGGGGGGGGGGTTTTGGGGCCCCCAACGCCGCCAAAAATTGGGGTTTTTTGGGGTGGGGTTTGGGGGTTTGGGGGGACCCGGGGGGGTTTGCCCCCCAGGACCCGGGTCTGTGGGAATGGGGGGGTTTTTGTGGGTGGGGGGGTTTTTTTTTGCATAAGGCCATTCCCACCCCCTCCTCTCTCTCTCTCTCTCTCTCTCTCTTTTATATATATATATATATATTTTTGGTTTTTGTTGTTTTTTAGTTCTTATATTTGAGTATCCCTTATTGGATTCCAAAAAAACCAGTCCCCCAAAAAAGGGGTAAGATAATGTAACTTTTCTTTCTTACAGTTCAGTATACACAAATGTTGTTTGATGCAAAAAATGATTACAAATATTGTGTATCTATAAGGCAAAAAAAAAATCTAAAATTTTGGAACACTCTGGTTCCAAGTTTTAAAGGGATTAACCCATATTGTGTTTCCTGTTCTCATTGTTGTTTAAAATTATTTTATTTTCATTTGTCAATAAGATATTTTATTCAAAGGTTGTCTCTTAGTGTTTTTTGTCCCCCTTTGGTTTTGCAGGCTTTTTTCCCCAAAAATAATCATTTTTTTCTTTTTTTTTTTCACAGTTTCCATAGTTAGTTCAGTAAATGTTTCACTGCATTTCCCCCATAATGAAATGGTTTTATGTCTGTCATCATACTGTTAATTTTTGTAAAAAAAGGGTAAATAAAGTGGTCTTTCTCCAATCAGTTTGTGACCGTGAGCCCAGTCAAAATAAAAAAAACTCACCTGGCCAGCACATTCAATCAAATAGAAGTTTTTATCTGTGACCAATTTTTTAGAATGAAATTTTTTCCCGGAATTTTAAATTTTAAATTTTCCAAAAATTTATTTTTTTCCAGAATGTTTCAGAAGTAAATTACCATTGCCCAAAAAAAAAATATTTTCATTCTGTTACAAAATTTTATATAAAATCACTCCAAAAGGAATTTTTGGGGAATGAAAATTTTTTTTACATATTTTATCATACGGGGATTATGTTGTTTTAACTTTTAATAATTACACGGTTTTTGGATTTTCTGGGTTTTCCCCGGCGACTCTGTTAACTTTCGGGGAATCATCCATATCAGTAGTCTCATTGTTATTCAATTTTCCTTTTGTCTAAAACAACAAAAACAATAATTTTTTAAAGGGAGGGATTGAGAAACTGAAACCCCGGGCAGGACTCTGACCAAAAGGTGGGGAGTTGGAACCGGGGGCGGGGAGCCTATCTTTCAGCTCCAGCCTCAAGGAAAGAGAAGCCCCCAGGGGGGTTTAAAACATCGGGGGGCCCCCGGGGGAACGCCTTGCAGATGACCACCTTCAAACCAGAAGTTTAAAAAATGTTTTATTTCTTCCCCTTTGTCCCATAGCTCAAAGTGGATTACAACATTGCTAAAAACAAAATTCATCTAAAACGTTCAAAAAAAACAATAAAACATATTTAAAAAAAATTTAAAAAAATAATAGAACAAAGACTACAAAGGCTGGTTTAAAAAAAAGCTCAGAAAGCTCAGAAATGTGTCCCCAGGGATGGACCCTTTTTTTACTAAATAAGTAATTAACTCTCTTTCCTTGTACAGTATAAAATTATATATAAATATGTTGTGAATTTTGTTTTAAAAAAAATGGAAGGGGCTCCTCTTCAACTCATTATAAAACCTTAGTTTCCCCAGGTTTTGGGCATCTTTTAAATTTTTTAAATGGAAAGTAGGTATGCTTTACTGTTGTGAAAGGGGGAGTTTGTTTTTTATTTTTTGTTTCAAGGAACATTGATATGTGCCAGAATTTACTTAGGAAAAAGCTTATCATAAAAAATAAATGATACGGGGCGGGGGTTAAAAAATGCTTTTATATGTGATGGTATCAGTACAAATTACTTTGACAAAAAAAAATTCACTTGAATAGCAGTGGAAAATCCCCAATCTTTCAGGTTGTAGGTTCCTGGGGAAAAGATCTTTCACTACTAGGGATAAAAAGGCATTGACCCCTATTTTATTCCTACACAGGCCATGTCTTGTTTTTTGGGGGTTTTTTTAAAATCCCAAGTAAGAGATTAATGTCTAAATTTTCATTTAATTTCTGTCGCTTTTGCTTGAGGGGGTTCCTTAAAATTAAAGGAAGGGGTTTTTTTATCAAAATAAGTGTTGTGCCTAAGACACAGGAGGGGGTTTGGCTTAAAACAAAGATAAAACCCAAAAGTTTTTAAAATTTGTTTTAAAAACAAAAATATAATTTTTAAAAAGTTGTTCTGTTTTTATGATTTGTGCTTGTGGCTTTTTTTTGTTGGCAATAGTTTGAACCTCAGTAGAGATAATTACCCCGTAAAATTTTCCCTTATACATTACAAAAAAATTGGAGAAATTTGGGAGTATAACACTGTGACAAAGCAAGTCAAAAGTTGGGGTGAATTCTTATGTCAGTTTTGGTTTAACATTCAATTTTTCTTAAAATTTTTGGTTTTTCCCCTTTTATTTATAAAATTTTGGGAAAAAACCCCCTTTTTAAAAAAAAAAAAAAACCTAAAAAATTCACTCCCCAATTTTTTTTTCCCCTTTTTGGCCCATGTATTTCTAAATATTAGCACTCCCCGCTTTAATAAAGAACAGGGCTGATTAATGGTTTTGTAAAAATCTTTCTTGGGTAAGGGCCCGTGAATCCACACTTATGAATTTTTCCCCAGCCTTAACCGGAAATTTTCCCCGTTTGAATTTTTTCGGTAGCTCCGCCCACCCCCCCGGGGGTATGGGCCCCCCAGCCCCCACGCCATTCCCCGCCACAAGCAACAAGGAAAGGGGGGTTTAAAAAAGGGGATGGCCGGGGGGCGGTGGATTCACAGAGCTTCACTCAAAAAAGGGCCCCAGGTTAACCCACCATTCTTTTAAAGCCCGGGAACAACTATGAAGATTTACTGGAAAGGGGGTGGGGTTAAAACCCAGATTGTAAAAAATGAACATTTTGGGAACCAGAAAAATGAATAAAAACCCCGTTAAACCCCATAGAATGGGGGGGAGGCAGGCCCCACTTGAAAAACCAGCAACAAGCACCATTCATGTCAGGCCCCTTTCCCCCAAACATAAGTGCAATCATAGCAAAAGTAAAAGCACCATTTTTTCCCAGGCACACAGGCCTCATAACAGTGGTGCAAAAAGCACAACCTGGGGAAAAAGGGGGCAAAACTGGTGAAATTTTTCCAAAAGGGGAAACCCCCTTTAACAAAAATTTCCCCTACCGGGGCAGGCCCCTCCCAATTGACAGTGCAATGAAAAGGGGGGTTCGAACAGCCCCAAACCCTTTGACGACCAGTGCAAAAAAAAGGGGGGAACGGGGGTGACTACTCTGCAGCACCTAGGGGGGCCTTGGGGAAAAATCGACCCCCAAAACCCCTCCCCCCCCAAAAAAGGGTGTCTCCCCCCTAATGAGATATAAAGGAGGGGCCCCATGGCCCCCCTGAAATTTTTCCCGGGGGGAACCCTTGGGGAACGAAAGGGCGTGGCCACTCCCCAGTCGAGCCCCTTAACCTTAGATGGGTTCGGGTTTGGGGGTATCTGATAGAAAGTTAAAGGGGGTGCTCCCCCTTGGTTTTGTGCCAAGGGAAGCCCAGCTTGTCGGGAAAAACCCGGCCCCCAACAGTGGGGGGCGATGGGGGGTAGTCCCCGGGGCCGGGGCCCCGAAGTCGGGCCCCTTTCGGCGCCCGGGCCCTTTCCCCCAAAACCGGGTCCCGGTTGGGGCCCGTCCAACCCCGGGGGGACATGTGGGTTTTAGGGGGGCAGACACCCCTTTTCAAAAAGGTGATGTCCGTCCGCAGGATGGCCCTATCTGCTAAAAACAGGTAGGGTTCGCCGACCGGAAAAGGCCCCCAGCCCCGGGAAGGGCGCCAAAGCAATGGCGACCAAGAAGGCCCCTTTCCCCAGGATAGGAGCCGCAGGTCGATGGAAGACAGCGGCAAAAACGGTGGGGATTCAGGCAGGACAGCACCAGGCCAAAAATTCCAACCCGGTGTGGGTGGATGCACCGGGGGAAAAAAGTTTTTAACACCCTCAGGAACCTCTTGACCATCGGGTACTGGAACGGAAAACCCCCCTGGTTCTGCCAGGTGGGGCCCCCAAATGGGGCCCTTCCCCGGGGGACATGGATAGACCCCTGTCCCCCCGGGTGGGGAAACCCCCCAAGACCGATGAGACTCCAGCAAAACGGGGGGGGCCGGGGAAACCGGAAACCCCCTCGTGGCGGGCGTAAAAAGCCGCGACGCCGACGGGCCCGGGGCTTGTGGGCCCCCGGATCGCTGCAAGCTGGGGGCCCTGGCCCCGGCAACCCCGATCAAGTGCGGGGAGGGGAAGGTCCGGGTGGAGGAGCATCCGTTCCCCCCGAGTCAGTAGGTCTGGGGGGGTGAGGGGGGGGGGGAAGTCCTGACCCGCTAGGTGTAGGGGGGTCGGGAACCAGACTTGCCCCCGGCCAGTAGGGGGCTGAGGATGCAATGGGCCCCCTTGAGCTGGATCCTCTCGACGATCCAGAGGAGGGGAAAACGGGCGGGAACAGTAAAAAAACCCCGTCTTTGGTCGAGAAAAAAGGGCCCCCCGGCATTCGGTGTGCCCCCGGGGCAACCTTTTTCCCCAAAAAACCGGCAGTTGGTTTTTTCCCCGGCGTAAAAAAAAATTTCGCCCGGGAACCCCCCCCGCGGGAAACACAGGGGGGGAGCCCCCCCGGATGCAGCATCCATTGGGGGGCCCACCAGCTGGTCCTGCGGGGGCAATCCCCCCCCTTTCTCGACACCCGGGAGATGGATCGCCCTGGGAGTTACTTGATGGGGGCCTTTCCCCCCGGGTTCTGGGCTAGGGCCAAGAGTTTCCTCGAGCCCGTCCCCCTTTTGTTTTCCGTAGTACAGGGCCCCCCGTTGTCTGCCCGGCCAGTACTACTTTTCCAGTGGGGGGCAAAAGGCCGGGGGTCTTGGTGATGGCCGGCCCCAGATAGTTTATGTGATAAATTTTCCCCCGCCGACCACTGTCCGTTTACAACGGGGCCCCCAGTCCCCCCCTGCCTGTAATGCCCCGCCCGGGCGTCACTGTGATGGCTGGGTCTACGGTGGGAAAGGCCCCCCCGGTTTCTTTTGGGGGGGCCCCCCATTGGGGGGGAGCCTTTTACCCCTTTTTGGGAGGATAACCTTTGATGGTGCTCCCTGACCGGGTCGAAATGGTGGGGAACCAGCGCTGCAGTGGTCAAGCCCGGGCTCGAAGGGGGGGCACAGCTACTGTTTAGGGCCATGTGGCCTACATTGGTTTGTTTTCGCCGAGATGGGGGGCCGTTGCAGCCAGTATTGGGGCCCCAAGGGGGCCCGGAATCTGGCGCCGGCAGATAGGGAGCTGATCGGCGGAGTTGAATATCGTGCCCCTGAACTTGATGGTCATCGTGGGGCCCGCTGGGGGTTTTTCCCCCGGGGGGCAGGGCCCCCAAGAGGGGTAGTTGTAGGGTCGTAAGGGGCCGTTGATTCAAAGTTCTGGAGGCTGGGGCCCCCAAAAAGCGTCCCCCATCGAAAAAAAGGGTTTTTTTTCCCCTTGGCGCAGCCAAGGCCGACATACTTTGGGGGAAAGTTGAGGGTGTCCCCGGCCCAAAAAGGGGGGGGAAAGGAAAAAAGCCCCCCGCCACCTTGAAGCTCAAGCGCTGGCAGGCGGCCGAGGCGGGAAAAAACCCCCCCCGGGGTCGTCGGCAAGTGGGGTTGGACCCGGGGAATGGGAGAATGGGTTTTTCACCATCCTGAATTTCCTGGCCAAACGTCGCGTTTGGTCCTGAGGTCCAGGATGGGTGCCCCGGGAAAAATCTGGGGTTGGCACGGTGAAATACCTGGGGAAAATGCCCCCTTTCCTTTTTCTTTTGGGGGCTGTAAAAAGCTCCCTTTTGAAAACGCCCCCCTCCTCCCCAAATCACCCTGGACGGCTGTGTCTCGACGATGAACCCGTGGGGAAAATTGTCGAACTCCAAAAGGATAGCCGTTTTTGACAACCCAGAACCCATGCATTGAGGGGGGTCGTGCCCCCGGGATTTTATTTTCGGCCCGGGGTCCCGAATGGGGGGTGGTGGTGGAGGCCCCAAAGGGTGGGGGGAGGCATGGTGGTGGCAAAAGGTACTTTGGGGCAAAAAGGGGTGTCGCCCCCCGCCCCAAAAGCGACGGTTGGTTGTCCATTGCCATTGCCAAAAAAGGGGTCGGGACTTTTTTCCCTTTTGGGGTCTTTTTGGCTGTTTTTGCTGCCCGGCTGCTGCTGTTTTGTTGGGCCCGGCCCGGGGTTCGGTCCCCGCTTGGGCTGAAACTTGGCCCGAGTTCCCCCCCGGCTTTGGTTAGGGGGGCCAAATTTTTTCTGTCAAGACTCAAAGTCGTGAGGGGCCCTTTTAGTCTGTCGTCCGTGCCCCCAAAAAAAGTCCCTGGGCAGGGCGGCAAAACCTGAAGTTTCCCCCGGGGCCCTAAAAGGCCAGGGTTTGAGCCCCCCGGGGGCCCCCGGGGGGAAAACCGTGGGCCAAAAGTTTCCCCCGGGGTCCGCTGTGGGGGCGGGCCATCAGGATCTGATGGGGGTGCTGCGACTTGCCCCCCCGGGAAATGGAAAAAAACCCCCCTTTTGGGCCCCCCAAAAACCCCGGGGGGGTTGAGCCCTTTCCCAGAGGATCTGGTGATCGTTTTCCATAAAACCCCTAGTTGGCCATCTTGGTAAACGGGGGCCCCGGGCCTTGTAAATTTTTTGCCCCCTTTGTGAATCTCCTTCCCTCCTGATCTGAGGGGGCCCCCCAATTCGGCCCGAGGTTTGGGCGGGGGCCCATCATCGAGTTGGGGCCCCGGATGGTGGGGGAGCCAGCCTCCCCTCTCCCCCCATCTTATACCATGCCTCGTGCGATTTTGGCGAGGGGGGGTGGTGAGGGAAAATTCCCATGATGCCTTGACCGCCTCCTCCAGCGGTTCTAGCATGGGGAAGGGGGGGGGGCCGATTTTTGATCTGCACCCGTCTGAACACTGGGAAAACGCTATTGGGGGGACATATTTGCACCCCGGGGGCCCGACCCCGGCCCCCTCTCTCCGGGCCCTTATTTTCCGTCGGCGAAAAGGAGGGTTCGGCCACAGCCCGTATGGGAGGGCGTTCTGTCCGGGGGGGGACAGGATGGATCCGATTTTTCGATCGGGGGGCCTCCCCACCCCCCACCCCTCCCCCACCAAGGCTGGACCGTATCTGGGATCACCGGGGTTTTTTTGGAAAACCCCGGGGCCCCCCACGGGTGGGGGGATCTCGGGCCGGCCCCGGGGGGAAAAGGGTTGCGGGGGGCCAGGGCGGGGCCTCGTGGTCGGGGGCCCCCCCCCGTCTTTTATAAACATTTCCCCCAACCGGGGGCTGTCCCGGAGGGGGGGGCGACGGTCGGGGGGAAGTTCCCCCGGCGAAAATGATGCCCCCCGTCTCCACGGGGAAAAAGGGGGCGGGCCCCAAAAAGTCGGGGGGAGACGGGAAAACGATGACGCAGCGTCCCCCCCGGGGGAGGGGGGTTTTCCCCGGGAGCGGCCCCAGGGGACTTGCCCGGAGTCACAGAACCAGGCCCTCTGGTCGGGGGTCTCGGGCTTCACTCGACCCCCCCGGAAACTATCTCCATACCCCACGGGGAGTCCCCGAGATGGGGACCTTTCTGGGAGAGGCCCGAGCCATTGAGCTTGCCCTGCTCTTAGGAGGAGGCAGCTGGACCGTTTTGGGGGTTCGTTTTAGGGCCTTCCCCTTGGCACCGGTCTTCAAGTCTTGAGGGGGGCAGACTTGGTGGTATTCTTTTTTCCCTTTTGCGGGGCTTCCCAGCCCCGGGGGGTGGCAAAAGGGGGGGGGAAGCACCGCCTCGGGTCCCAAGGGGGCAGATGGGACAGCCGCCCTTGTGGGGGCAAACACGCTCCGTGGGTGGGCCAACCGGGGGCTCGCTCTTGGTGGCGGGGAAGGCCGGGGCCGGAGGGGGAAAGGGCGGGGTTTCCCCCCCAGACACCAAAAGGGACCCGGTGCCCCGTCCGGGGTCTTCCCGGGGGCCCCTTTTAAAAATGGTTGTGGACATGCTTGCTCACAAACCACCCCATTTATTTGCCCAAGTGGCGGGAAAAAAAAGGAAGGGTGGGGGGGTGGGCCCTTTTTTTGCCCTCCGGGTTGGCTGGGGGGGGCTACCCCAAAAAAGTTTAAACTGGAAAAATTTTCCAAGCCCCCGGGAAATTTTAAAGTGTGCTTCACAGGCCGAAGGAAATAGTATTAGGCGGTTCTTTAAAAAACTAAAAATGCTTAACAGGGGGAAATTTTTTTTTTTTCCCAGTGGTGATTATTTTCTTTTTTTTTTCAGACATGAAAAAAAAGTGATTTAAAAAAATTTTCTTTTATTGGGGGAGATTACAAGACTTGATATGCTTCCATTTCAGGACTTGTTTTTTTGAAAAAAAAACCATTCTTAAAATGTATATATTTCTAAAAACACTGGCCTTTCCCTGCAATCTGATAATGGGGCTACAATCATAAATTCAATAAAAATTTTCATTGTTCTTTTATATGAACAGATCATAATCTAGTTAAGATACTACTGAAAAAAAAGGGTCCACCAGGTCCTCGATCAAAAGCATTTTTTGAAAAAATTTTTTTTTTTATGATGATGATGATGGGCTAAAATGTAACAGGAATAATCTCATGATGATCCACTGTTTTTTGATTGGCTGCCTACATCTTCAAATATGGAAAGGGGGATATAAAAAAAAAAGGTTTAGCATGTTTTTTCACTTATTTTACATTTTTTCCATTAAGTTAAAAAAAAATGTCTTTTTTTTTAAAAAGGGGTTTTGCTCCGGTTCCATTTTTTGGGTTAAATTTTTTATTCATAGTATTTGTTTATAGTATTTTTTTCCCCTTTCCCCCTCTGTAGGGACTTGGGGCCCCCAAAAGGTTTTCCCCCCAGAGTTTCAGCAGCAAGCAGGGGGGTAGCCAGACATTTTTCCCCCTGTAAATGCAGTAGAAATTTTAACACAACAAAAAAAAAGTTTTGGGTGCGGGGGTATTGCAGTTTTGAGCCTAATATAAAGATCATTGATTTCGAAAATCCCTGCTTTTGGGAAAACACGGGTTTATATATAAATTATAAAAATATATTTATATATATAAAACCCTTTGATTTCCAATTGCGAAATTAAAACAAAAATTTTTTTTATTTATTTTTTTTTACCCATTTTACCCCGCCCTTTTTTACCCTTTAAAAGGGGAACTCAGGGCTTTTTGGGATGTATTGGATTTTCCGGTTTTGTTTTTTCCCCGGTGGGTTGGTTCAAAAAAGAAGGTGACAGTTCTGTAAAATTTTTTTTTAAAAAAAAGTTCAAAAAAATTTGGGGAAAAGGGACAATTTCTTGGGTAGGTTTTCCCCCTAGTCAATGTTGTACCCCTTTTTCAAAAAAGAACAACCGGAACAATGTAAAACCCCGGGGACACCCTTTGTTTTAACCCCCAAGTACAAAACCCAAAAAAATTTTGGGGCAGAGGGCCGGGCATTAAGGAAAAAAATGTCAAAAAGGGAAATTTTTTTTCCCCGTCTTAAAAAATTTGTTCCTGTTTGAATCCCCCCTGCCAATTTGGGGCAAAATGGCCCCCAAAATTGGTTTTTTTTTGTGGAAAATACTTGATGAAAAACGGGAGGGCACATTTTTTTGGAAGAAAAGAAAAAAATTTTTTTGAAAAGGATTAAATTCGAACCACCCATTCGCATTTTGGGGGTTTTTTTTTAAAAAAATTTTTGGTTTCAGAAAAGGGGTCCCCAGGGCCTTTTTGGGGGAGCCTTTTAAATCTCACAAAAAAGCATCAAGTCGGGAACGGGAAAAAACCCCGGAACCAATGGGTCTGTTGGGACCTTTCTGAAGCCCGGGGGTTTTTTTTCCCCCCTTTTTAAAAAATTGTTTTGGTGTTGTCTGGAAGACCTTCAGTGGGTGGGAAAGAAGATTTTGGGATTTTTTCATTCGGTTCCTCCCTTTCCCTTTTTTTCCCCCCAAGCCCATAAATGCCTTACTTATAAAAACTGAATTGGGGTTTTTTTCCCTCTTTTTAAATGATTAAACATAAGAACAAAAGAAGACCCATCTAATGGGCCCTCACCCTTTCTAGCCCAGCATTCATCACAATACCAGTTGACCCGGGGCCCCCGGGGCAAAAGGGGGGGAAAAAAAACCCCGACCTCCCCGACCCCCACAACCTTTCCCCGGGGAAATCCTCCCTTAAAACCCCGGGGGGCCCCCAAATTTCCCTTTTTCAAACCCACCGATACCGGTATCCATGTTTCAACCCTTTTGGTTTTTCGGGAGCTGTCACCCTCTTCTGGAAGTTTTTTCCCCCAAACCCAATGACCCT
>JARBWK010003397.1:0-12470 GCA_030556195.1 Anolis apletophallus | reverse complement strand
CAGTGTTACATTCACGGAGCAAGTGCCTGCCTGAGTCTTGGCACAGAAACCCACTTTTCAAAGCTCTACACGTGTGCAGCATCACTCTCTGACTGTACTCCTGTTGGAAAAGTACCAAAAACTGCTTTAGTAGTACTTCCAAGTGCTTTGCTTCCCAGAGACCACTGTGGCCCCCAACAAAGACCGATAAATATCAAACTTGGCACGCAAAGCCCCCATGACCCACTCTATGTCCTGGTGCAGTTTGGAGAAGAGCAGAGCATGGATGATGGGGCTTGAAGTACTCTCCACTCACTTCCCGAGACCGCTGCGAATGACCTCATCCAATGACTGATCACACCAAATTTGGCACACAGAACCCCCTACATCCTGGTGCAATTTGAGGAGGATGGACCATGGATTATGGGACTTGAAGTACCTTCACTCACTTCCCAAAACCACTGCGAGCCAAATGAACAACTGATACTGTAGCAGCAAATCTGGAGTCCCAAAACTCCCAGGTGTTACCTTTTTTACTTACAGGTTGCGTAACGGCGAGCACAGGAACGAGAAAACGCAACAATCGTACTTTGCAGGTACAATGAAGCCAAAGTTTATTTGCACACGTCAGTTGACGGACCTTGCCCACAGAACTAGCTGCCTCAGGGCAAGAGCCCCAGCAATCTCTAACTTTCCTTTTATACACACTATGGCGGCAGGTCCCGCTCCTCCTTTCTTCATCATTTTCTATTGGTTCACAGCATTAACACATTTCTATTATCCAATTAAACATCATATTATTTGGTATTACACTCTACTTGCATTCTTATTTGCTAAACAGCATTGCGCAGTATTAATTCTTCATTCTCACAGTATGTTATCTGCTATATGAGCATCCTGTACTGAATTAAACATTTCTAAAACGTTCCTCTGTGCCAGCAGGGAGGAACGGTTTCATTTGCCCATGCGCAGTTCCTACCAATCAGTAACAATGTAAACAAACGCACGCTGGGGCTAGCTAGACCAATCACGGCCAGTATTATCAGGAAAGGCACATGATGTTCCCAGGCAAATCACTGCGGGTGCCTTACGTACCAATCAGAGTGCATTATTCTCGTCTTGGCTGCCAGCATGATTTCTGGCAAGTTATCTCGCTATACTAAGGTCTGTGCTTGTGCATCACTCTCTCCTGACTGTACTTCTGCTAAAAGCGCCAATTCTGCTTTAATACAGACCAACCTTGGCACACAATGCCTTCCTCAAATAACCCGGCCAGCGCTGGATCCCCAAGCTAATAAATAAATAAATATGGTGGTGACCAATATCAGCTCATGGAGTTGCCTTAGCAGAGTAGGCAAATCGAGTTGGGATGGGAGCGAACAAACAAGCCTGGAAGTGATTGAATTCAAAAGAGAAAAAAGATTTGAAAAGCAGATTCAGGCACAGATGCTGGTAACTGCATTTCTGCATGCCCATTAAAGACGTTCTCAAAAGCCAGAACAAGACACGTCACGGTACAAGCACGCCTGAGAAATCAATAGTCATCTAACAATGTCTTCCTTTAAAAGAAATCTATCTGTAGGATGAAAACGGAGTGCAGCTCAGGCTTTCTCCTCCGCTAAAAGAGCTCAAAATTTACACGCTGCCAGTTCAGATAGGACCGACCATGTTTATATATTCTGGGTGATATTTTTCCTAGCTAAATCAATAACAGGCAGCGATTCCCCAAGGTGAAAATATACATTAAGGAGGGAAGGCATGAGACTAGACAACCTTCGAGTTATTTGTTAAAGGAGAGGAGCGGAGGAGGGGGGCGAGCGTGGAGCCTTTTGTGCCGGCTTCCCATCCACGTTGGTGGATTAGATCTCTGGTGAGACATCAGCATACAATGTAACCGTGTTCGGAGCAGCCAAATGACACTCCTCCCTGTTTGATAACACAATACTTACTTTGCCATTATTGATTCTTCCACATAAGTGGCTTGTATAGAAATAACATGCTGCTTAGATTATGCTTTTCACAATGTTTGAGACAAAAAGAACACAGTAAGCTTAAACGCTCACAGCTGCCTAAACAATGCCACCCTGCTTACAACCTGATATGACACCAGGATGAAACAGCTGTATTAGGCTTGGCAGAAATTATTTCAGGCACAGCTATGCTTGATTTATGGCTTGGATCCCTGAGACTGGGGCCTGATACACTTTTGGAAGCCTTGCGGTGCTTGGGTATCTTTCCAACACCCCCACCATTGTGGAGGAAGCTAGGCTAAAGGGGTGACTAACAGTTGGCACCAGAGGGCTGGGTGCTCTCCGTCACCATGAATTTTGCTGGCTCCTCTGCCACACGGATTGCCAACCCCTCCTCCCTTTCAGGGAAATGCAAGCAATTCTTTTCCTTGAAGATGCAGCTCAGGATCGCCCAGCCCTGGAGGAATGCAACCCAGTGGAGCAAAAAGGACAAGCCCATTGTTGTTATTTAGCAGGCCCGGATTACCCATAAGGTCACCCTAGGCCATGGCCTAGGCGGCACTTTGGGGGCAGAGTGACGACCCCCAAAAGGGGAGGGGAAATAAAAAAATTCAAAAATTTTCAAACAATTTTTTTAAAGGGCGCATGCGCCATGGCGTAAGCGCCAGCCACGGCCGCCCTCCTTTGCTCTGCTCCCATCGGCTCTGCCCGCCGCCCGGTTCGCCCGCCCCGCGCCCGGCTCAGCCCCGCCCCGCCGGCGTGAGGAGGAGGAAGGAAATCCCCACCCCGGAGCCGATGTACGCCTCCCAAAGCCAAGATTTCGGCCGCCTCAGGCCGGCATGGTGGCTTTAGGAGGGAGGGAGAGAGGGGAGGGAGGAGCAGTGGGGAGGCCCTGCATCGGCTCCGGGGTGGGCTTCCTCCTCCTCCTCACGCCGGCGAGGAGGCAGGGGTGGAGCCAGGGTGGGGGCGGAGCCGGGGCGGGGCAGAACCTTGGCCTAGGGCGCCAAAAGGGCCCTGATCCAGGCCTGTTATTTAGTGCAGTGTTTTTCAACCTTTTTGAGCCGCGGCACATTTTTTTATATTTACAAAATCCTGGGGCCTACCACCAACCAAAATGACACAAAATGACACTCTAACACAGTAATACATATAGTTAATATGTTTTTAAATGTATTTATACACTCCGTGTGAAACCTGGGCCTGTTTCGATGAACACAACATAGATATCCTGGCAGGAATGGCAGAAAGACACAAACTTCCCACACAGAACTCCCATAACCAAGAGAAAATACTAGAAGAGTTTGGTGGGCATTTGTAATGCTTGGAAAGGGGGGTCCCAATAAAGCAGGCTCACTCCAAGCTGAGTTGAAGGATAGATCTTTTATTGAGCTCCTTACTCCATGCTAGGCAAAGATAGACTAAAGAAAAGCCCGCAAACATTCCTCAAGAATCCTCCCGACCCGCCCCGCTGCTCCCCTCCCTTCCGAGGCTTGACCAAAATGGCCAGTCCACATATCAAAGGCCCGGAAGGTATCTGGCAGATCAAAGGGGATGAGCCTGGTGGTTTCCCGCTCGGCAGTGTCCATATCACTTGGCGCGATCGGCTTGGTCCGTTATGGCATGAAACGAACCAACCGGAGCTGACATAGCGCCCCCCTCCGCAAGAGAGTGACCTGCAAGAGAGAGAACACAGAAAGAAGAAAAAAAAAGGGGTCAGGGACCCGGCTTGTCCGGGAAAGCGGCGTGAAAAGCCTTAACTAGTCTTGGGGCGCTAACGTGGGGTGCCAACACCCACTCAGGGTGTAAGTCCTTGGCAGTCCATTTAACTAGGGTAACTAAGGCGGCCCTTGTGGCGCCGCGAGTCCAAGATGTCCTTAATTTCAAAGTGGGTATGAGACCCCACCATAATAGGCACTGGGGCGCCGCCTCGGCGGACCACTTCCCGATCAGACACAGCTTTTTTCAATAAGCTCACGTGAAACACAGGGTGGACCTTACGCCAGGTGTGCGGCAGGTCCAGCTTGACCGCCACGGGGTTGATTATTTCCACCACGCTGAGGGGCCCTACAAATTTGCTGGCAAACTTATGGACGGCTGAGTCGACTTTAGGTTCTTGGTTGAGAGGAACACGGGTCCCCCCCACTGCATACGTAGGCTGGGGCCCTCTTCTTGTCAGCGTACAGCTTGTAAGAGTCCCGAGCCTGTCGCAGCGCCGCCTGGATGGCCGGCTGCTGCCGCCACCTTGGCTCCCATTCGTGACCGGAGTTGCCGGGTCGGCGCGCGGCTCGCCGCAGGGAAGGGCGGAAAGTCGCGGCCGAGACAATGCGGAAAGGGAGGCCCCGCGAGGCGTGTTCGGGCGTTGTTGTAGCTGTACTCCGCCACCGCTAACAACTCAGCCCAGTTGTCTTGCTGGTAGGTTGAGTAGCACCGGAGGTATTGTTGCAAGGTGCGCTGACCCTCTCCGTAGCGCCATCCGTCTCCGGGTGAAACGCCAGACTCAAAGCCCGTTGGGACCCCAACCCTGCCAGGAACGCCTTCCAGAACCGGACGTGAATTGAGGCCCTCTGTCACTCACCACTGTCGCGGGCAGCCGTGAGCCGGAAGACGTGCTGGGTGAAGAGGCGTGCCAACTCCGGGGCCCGTGGCAATCTCGGAGCGGGACAAAGTGTGCTTGTTTTGAGAACAGGTCCACCACCGCCCAAATGGTGGTGTATCCGCCGCTGGGCAGGTCGACGACGAAAGTCCATTGCTATTTCGCCTGCCAGGCCGGTCAGCCACCGGTTGCAGCAGCCCGCCGGCCGGCCCACCTTGGGCTTGTTCCCGTGCACACACCTCGCACTCCGCTATGTATTCACCGGTGTCCTCATGCCCGCCACCAGAACTGCCGGGCCAATAGCTTTAGAGTTTTAGTGAGGCCCAAGGGCCAGACAATGGGAGTCGTGGGCTTGGGCCAGGACCGGAGCCCTCTGGCTCTGGGGAACAAATAACATGTCCTTGTAGTACCATATGCCTTTAGCCTCAGTTAAGTCTTCGGGTGCTCCTTAAGCCAGACGTCTGCTCCATAAGCTGCTGCCAGTTCTGCTAATAGTTCTGGGGTCCCAGGGACCGTGGGGGTTTGGGGCCTTATCCGCCGCCCGGGTGCGGGCCACTAAGCCCAGCTGGTTTTTTGAGAACACGGTCCCCACTTCTTCCGGCGCCGAGTAGTCAGCCTCAGGCATTCTGGAAAGCGTGTCGGCCAACACGTCTTCGGACCCGGCAGATACTTGAGCTGGAAGTTGAAGCGGCTGAAGAACTGCGCCCATCTCAGCTGCTTGGCGTTGAGTCTCTGGGGGGTTTGGAGTGCCTGCAAGTTCTTGTGGTCTGTCCACACTTCGGCGGGCAGGGCGGTGCCTTCCAAGAAGTGCCTCCAGTGGCTCAGCGCCGCGCACGGCAAAGGACTCTTCTCCCATACATGCCACCGCTTCTCTGACGGGGTAAACTTCTTGGACAGGTAGAGCAGGGTCGCAGGGTTCCGTCCTCATCTCGCTGTAAGAGGATCGCCCCATAGGCCGCCTCTGAGGCATCACACTGCACAGTGAAGGGCTTGTCGGGCTGGGGATGCCTCAGCAGCGGCTGACTGGTGAAGCTCCTCTTGAGGCTGTCGAAGGCCTCCTGGCACTGCGAGGTCCAGTTGAGCTTTGCCCGGTGATTTGGCTTTCTTCGTCTCCCCAATCCCTTGGTTTTTAATAGTTCAGTTAAGGGGAGCGCTATTTTAGCAAAGTTCTGATGAACTGCCTATAAAAGTTGGCGAACCCCAAAAAGCCCTGTAGTTGTCGCCGGTTCAAGGCCTCCCACGCGAGCACGCCCTCACCTTACTTGGGTCCATGGCCAGGCTCAAGGTGGAGATGCGGTACCCTAGATAGTCTAGTTCCTGTCGGTGGAACTCGCACTTGACAGTTTGACGAACAGCTGGTTTTCTCGCAGCCGCAGCACCTCCCGGGTCATCTCAACGTGCTCCGCTCTGATTTGGAATATATTAACACGTCATCCAGGTACACACTAGAACTCCCTTGTAGAGTAAGTCCCTGAAGATTTCATTGATGAATTGCTGGAAAATCCGGGGAGCGCCTTTTAAGCCCGAAGGGGATCCGAATTGGTACTGCCCCAGGTGGCAGTTGAACGCGGTCTTCCAGCAGTCGCCGCCCTTCACCCGAATCCGTAGAACGCTTCTCGGATGTCCAGTTTGGTAAAGATTCGCGCCTCCCAGCTGGGCCAGGATTTCGGACATCAGTGGCAACGGTAGGGGCTAGAGGTGCTGATAGCATTGAGGCCTCTGTAATCCACACACAGTCGCAGCGACTCCGTCCGCCTTTGGTCTGAACAGGACGGGAGCCGCCATCGGGCTGGTTGACTTTTCAAAAAGCCTCTGTCTATATTTTTATCAATAAAGTCTCTTAAGGCCTTTTCTTCGGTTCCGACAGGGCGATAGTTTTGGGCTAGGCAACTGGCGCCTTTTTCAATCTCGATTGGGCGCAATCGACTCCGGTGGGGGCAGCTGGTCACTTTCCGCCACTAAAGACCTCCCCTAAGTCTTCATACTCAGCTGACTTCGCTGGGCAAGCTCTCTGCTGCCCCCACGCCCGCTCCCTCATGGATTGGGGTGTCCGCGCCTTCAAGGTCATCTAGCCTTGCCCGGCCCTCCGCTCCCGAACTGCACCGCTCCTGTCTCCCAGTTGATCCGAGGGTTTTGGCTGCGCAGCCAGGGAGCCCCCAGGATGATGGGTTGGTGGGCCATTGCCGAAATGACGAATCTTAGCTTTTCTCGGTGGGACCCCATCTGCACTGGAGCTCCCCTGTCTTATGGGTGGCTGGCCCCCATTCGGGGGACCCATCTAACTGGGAAAATAAGATCTGCTCGACCAGGGCTTGTGGCTTTATCCCCAGCTGCCTCGCAAATCTCGGGGACATCAGGCACCTGGTGCACCCGCTGTCTATCATGGCTGTAGTCTCTATGGGTTGGCTGGCCTCGGGGCCCCACACCTGAATGTCCAGCTTGTACGTGCCGCACCCAGGAGGATCTAACTCACCGCCCGAAGGGGTCTGGATCTGCCGTCGGGCGCCTACAGCAGATCGTTGTCGCTTTCCCGCCATCCACTCGAGTCGCTCTCCTCCGTCTCCGGCTCTAGTTCCTCAGCCTCCCGTAGGGGCCTGGGTGCCCGCGCCGCCTCCGCTGCTGCTGCTGCTGCCTTGCCTCGCCAGGGGTTTGGCCGGTGTTGCCGGTTGACCTCCGGCGCCCGCTCCGCCTTTCGGCGAGGGACTTTTTGGCACTCCGCTGCCCGGTGCCCTTCTCGTCCGCACGAGAAGCAGGCTCCTCTCTTCCCTCTCGGGCTTCCCGGCTGGCTGACCGGGTCGGGGGAAGGTCGCCGGGAGGCCCCGACCGCCCCGGTGGGCCCGTGTGCCTGTCCCGCTGACCTCCCGACATCTCGGTGGCGCCTAGGCATTTGCTCCATGTCGCACTCCACTCTCCCGGCCAGGGCTATCCAACCCTCCAGGGTCTCGGGATTCCCCCGGTGCATTGCCCATTCTAGAATGTCCTGCCTTAGGCCGGCTTTGAAGCACTCGAGTATGGTGGACTCGGACCAACCCTGGATCTTCCCCGCTAGGGCTCGGAAGTTCAAAGCGTACTCTGAGACGGTTTTCTGGCCCTGGTAAATCCTCCTTAACTGGGCTTGGCTTTCCCCGGCTAACGGGTCCCCGAACCGGATTCGCAAGGCCTCCAACAGGGCGTCTAACCGCAGCAGATGCGCGATCGAGTGTCTGTTAGCTGTATCAGCCAGTCGGCCGCGCCTCCTTAGGTTGGCCCCCACAGCCCGCACCTTGGCCGCCTCCGAGGGGAACGTATCCCCATAGTCCACCATGTAATTCTGGACGTTGGTGACAAAGTATGATAGTTGGCGGGGGTCCCCACGAACTTTACCTTCAAGTCTCTTCTCGATCCCGTCATCTCCTGGCTCTGGTCCCCAGGCCCGGATGGGGCGTAGAGGCATCCCTCTCTGGGTGGAAGGAGCTCCTCCGAGAACCTCACCGCGCCCCTCCCGGACCGGCTCGCTCCTCGGCTCCTGCCTCTTCCGGAGAAGACGGGCCTGGGGGTCCCCAAGGCATCACCTCCGGCCTACTCATCAGCATGTCCAACTGCGCCTGCATCTTCTGCATTGCTTCCGACATCTGGAACATCTGCACCTCCATCCGCAACATCTCGGTGCTGGGTGCTCACTTTGCGACGAACATCCTTCGGTGGTCGGGTCTGGTCAGGGATCCCCATCTTCCATCCCGGGCACCACCACCTGCGGTTCCCCACCGGACGCCCGGCTTCGACCTCGTCCCGCTTCCGTCTTCCTCCTCCTCGTCCTGGGATTACCGGGAGGTTGTTCCTCGCGAGGCGTCCCTCGGCTTGAAACATCTCTGCGGTTGGTTGGTCGGAGGGCTTTCACGGCCCGTAGAAGTTGGTGAGTCTATCTTTATGTAATGCTTGGAAAGGGGGGTCCCAATAAAGCAGGCTCACTCCAAGCTGAGTTGAAGGATAGATCTTTTATTGAGCTCCTTACTCCATGCTAGGCAAAGATAGACTAAAGAAAAGCCCGCGCAAACATTCCTCAAGAATCCCTCCCCGACCCGCCCCCCGCTGGGCCCCTCCTTCCGAGGCTTGACCAAATGGCCAGTCCACATATCAAAGGCCCGGAAGGTATCTGGCAGATCAAAGGGGATGAGCCTGGTGGTTTCCCACTCGGCAGTGTCCATATCACTTGGCGCGATCGGCTTGGTCCGTTATGGCATGAAACGAACCAACCGGAGCTGACAGCATTGACCTTGAGTTTTGGAGTTGTAGTTCACCTATATCCAGAGAGCACTGTGGACTCAAACAATGTTGGATCAGGACCAAACTTGGCATGAATACTCAATATGCCCAAATGTGAACACAGATGGGGTTTGGGGGGAATAGACCTTGACATTTGGGAGTTACAGTTTCTGGGATTTATAGTTAACACACAACCAATGAGCATCCTGAATTGAACCAAACTTGGCATATTGAACTCTCAATGCCAACAGAAATTACTGAAAGGGGTTGCTTGGGAATTGTCCTTGAGTTTGGAAGTGGTAGTTCACCTACACCCAGAGAGCACTGTGGACTCAAACAATGTTATGTTATGTCGTTGTTTGTTTCCTATCCAGAATCACAATGTTGGAAGGAGGCACACCACTTTAAGGTCCCTAAAAAAGACATGGGAAAACTTCGGCCCTCTGGGTGCTTTGGACTTCAACTCCCACCATTCCTAACAGCCTGAGGCCCTTTCCTGCTTAAGTGGCTGAGGGGGGGGGGAGGGCCTGAGGCTGCTAGGAATGGTGGGAGTTGTAGTCCAAAACACCTTGAAGGTCCACATTTGCCCATGCCAGCTTTCGACGGAGACCTCTTCCTCTCCCTTTCCGTTTGCGCCCTTTCTTCCCCCTCCTGCCGAACATTTACTTTTTCTTCTACACTGCCGCTTCTGCCACCATTTTGACCCGAGGGGGCAGCGTGAGCGTGTTCAGGAGGGGAGGGCAGAAGATGTGACCTGTGCGGGCGCTACTGCAGAGACTTGCCCCTGAGCAAAGCAAGGCAAAGCGAGCAGAGCGAGGCTGGGAAGAAGGGAGCACGAGTGGAGAAGAAAAAGTGTTTGGCAGGAGAGGGAAAAAAGGGTATCGGAGGTTCCAATTTCCCACGGCACACCCGATGATCACTCACGGCACACTAGTGTGCCATGGCACACTGGTTGGGAAACACTGATTTAGTGAGAGGCCAGCTTGGTCAGCCTCTGCGGCCTCCCCCAATAACCTATGACAGACCCCTCCTCAGAGCATGCCGCCCCTCTCGCACCTCCACTCAAAGTCCTTGCAGCTGCATTACACAACTCAATGATTTAGCACTCTATTTTCAGGATGGCTAATAAAGACCAGAAAAAAAACGGCGAGCGGAGCCAAACTCCAGCATTCCTGGCCAACTTTTCAAGTGTTATTATGATTCCTCGTGGCCAAGCTCTCCTCGAAATACAACCCACTCCAGTTTGGCCAACTGGCCCCCAAAGGAGGCACACAACTATGTTTTCTTTGCATGTGCAGAGAGGAGAAATTTTGCATCAGGCCAGAGCCGAGCCAACTCTTATTTAAACTCATTAGGTTAAACAAGATTAAAATCAAAGAGCCCGTCATCAGGGCTAAACAAGCAGGTCGTTAAGGACATGGAGGGAATACTCCCACTGAAGAAGAATATTAAACTTCAAGGCAAGGCAAAGAGGAGAGATAAAACAATACAAAGTAATGAAACATATGAAATCTGGGCATGAGGGATTATTTTATGAGGGGCACAACCAATGAGCAAAGCAACACATTCTGTTTGGAGTTGGAGAGCCATTTTCCACACAGAAAGGGGTTACAATTTCCCCCAGTATTCACAAACTGTTTTAGGATGATAGGGGCACAAGTGGAACACTCTTAGTTACGGTGTACAGCTAACCCCAATTGCCACACTTTTTGTGATGCATGGGAAAGTGTCCTCTCCACAATATTATTGGCATTGAGCACAATCTCTTACTACTAGCTGATAATACATGTAAAAAGTGACTAAAATAAACTGTTCTCCAACTGCTGGAAGTTGTAGAATCCAAGACAATCTTTCTCATAACTCCTCTAACCATCTAAGGCAGGGGTGGGCAAACTACGGCCCGGGGCCGGATGTGGCCCTTCGAGCGATGCCATCTGGCCCGCTGCAAGCAGAGAGCGAGGCGAGGGCAGCGCGGCTTCCTTGCCACAGAGAGCAAGGCGAGAGCAGTGCGGCTTCCTTGCCGCAGAGATGCTTTGTTTTCAGCAACAGCAACAAGCAGGCCCGGATCAGGCCCTTTTGCCGCCCAAGGCCAAAGGGTCTGCCTCCGCCTCCCCGGCTCTCCCCTCCTCGCCCCCGCCTCTCACCAGATTGAAGGAGGGAGGGCGAGGCAAGGAGGAGAAAGAGGCGGCTCCCGCCGCGCAGCGTCCTGCGCCGCCCACCCCTTTCGGCGGGGCTGGTGCGACGCAAGGAGCAGGGGTGGCGGCACGGGCTTCTCCCCCCTGCCTGGCGATGCCAAGCCAGGGAGGAGGCAGAGAGGAGTCCTGCCGCCGCCCCTCCTCCCTTGCGTGGCGTGATGACGCAAAGGGAGGAGGTGCGGCGGCGCAGCTTCTCTCCGCCTCCCTGGCTTGGCGTTGCCCGCCAGGGTGAAGCCGCGCCGCCACCCCTTCTCCCTTGTGTCGTCACGCCACACAAGGGAGGAGGGGCGGCAGTGCGGCTTCTCTCCGCCTCCTGGCTTGGCGCGTTGCCAGGCAGGGAGGAGGAGGCGGAGAGAATTCGCCCCGCTGCCCCTCCTCCCTTGTGTTGTCACGCCCTTTTCAGGCCGGCTTTAGGAAGGAGGGAGGATCGGCTCCGCGCCGGCGAGGAGGGGTGGAGTCAGGGGCGGAGCCGATCCTCCCTCCCTCCCTCCTAAAGCAGAGCCGAGGGGAGCAGAGCAAAGGGAGGGGGCGGCCGCGCATGTGCCCTTTAAAAAAAATTCGAATTTTTTAAAAAAATATTTGGGGGATTTTTTTTAAAAAAAAAATTGGGGGGTCCGGATCTGCTGCCCCCCCCCCAAAGTGCCGCCCGAGGCCATGGCCTAGGGTGGCCTTATGGGTAATCCGGGCCTGGCAACAAGGAAGGGAGGGAGGGAGCCGAATGCATTCTCCTTTCCCTCGCAGCAGCTCCAGAAGAACTTCCGCAGGAAGCATCACCTCCTGCGCAATACTGCCTGTGACCTCCTTCATCCAGAGGCGTCAAGGGCCAGCCGAAGCCAGGGTCGGCGGAGACAGCGTGCCCACCTCGCCCTCCTACTCGCTGCTTTCTCCATGGGAGTGGGAGGGGAAGGGCGCACGGAAGGAGCCTTCCCTTCATTCAGGCAGAGGGAGGGCAGCGAGGAGGGAGAAGCAACGGAACGTGAAGGCCCTCGGGGAAGGGAATAACGCGAGCCCGAGGCTTTTGCGTGCCTATAGGCCTCGCTTTCCGGACTCCGACTCCCAGAAGACTCCGCTGTGTTGGGCAACGGGCCGGGCCGAGCGAGTTGGAGGACTCAAGGTGGATTCGCTGCCGTCCCCTTGCCCTTCCCTGGTGCCAGAGAGTATCGAAGCCAGGGTCGGCAGGGCAGCGTGCCGCCGCCTCGTACTCGCCGCACCCCCCATTCAGGACCTCGGAGCCCAACACACCCACCAACAGGTATGAAGGCTCATCACATTCATTCTCCGCCAGGCCTGAGCCAACCTGGGTCCTCCAGAGGTTTTGGACTTCAACTCCCAGCATTCCTAACAGCCTCAGGCCCTGTCCTTTCCCCCCTCAGCCGCTTATAATAATAATATAATAATATAATAATATAATAAATAATATAATAGTGTTATATTATATTATAATTTTAATATATTATAATGTCTATATATATATACTATAATATAATAATT